>JBBIGC010056971.1:0-11183 GCA_037576955.1 Lepidarchus adonis | reverse complement strand
TGTGTATTTTTTCTCCAGTGAGGTTACCAAAGCACTCCATCCATCTGCTCCTGGTCCGGCCCCTTTGTCAAATGTTAAAACCCATTGTGGCCCGCGAATCAAAAAGTTTGCCCGCCCCTGTCCTAGAGTCTATCTCCTTATGTAATGTTATGTCTTCTACTTCTTACCTAAAGTGTGTAAATAAATCACCTTTTGCATTTGAAATCTTTTGAAATCACATTTCCCTTTTCATTTCAGTTTTAAACATCTTGGGTTTGAAGTGAAATCATATGACAATTTGAACATGGAAGATATGATGAAGGAATTACACAGTGGTATTAACATTAACATTACATTAACATTACATAATCTCTAATATATTTCTGAGAAATTATTCATTTTTAAATTATATGAAACTTTGTTTGCAGCTGCAGAGGCCAGTCACTCAGACGCCGACTGCTTTGTGTGTGTATTCCTGAGTCACGGGAAAGATGGTCATGTCTTTGGCTATGATGGGAAGGTTGACATTAAGGAAATAACAGCTCTCTTCAGAGGAGACAACTGCAAAAGCCTTGTAGGAAAGCCCAAGATCTTCATCTTCCAGGTGACTAACATCATTTAAACACTGTGTGTCTCTTTGTGTGTGTGTTTCCTGGTGTCCAGTGGCCAGACCAGTTAGATGACCTGTACCAGCTTATGAGTGTGTTTGTACCAGAGCAGGGAAATCATCAAACTGGTTTAATACTGGAGCTTTCAATCATTTCATTCATTATTTGTTGCCCGGTAGATATGAGGATTTGCTGTACCTGTGTTATTTATCTTATTAAGTGAAAATGAATGCTAACAGCACTTGTGTGGTCATTGCAGGCATGTCGAGGTGAGATCAGTGAAGACGCTGTGACTCCAATGAGTGGAGAGACTGATCAGTCCATTGAGGTTGGAGAAGATTTCGCTATGGTCTACACACTCCCAGCAGGAGCAGATTTCCTTATGTGTTACTGCACAGCTGAGGGTGAGTGAGAGAGAGAAAGCTGCTCGCCCATTTAATCTCAATTTCTAGGAACTTTTCACTAATGGACAGGATAGTGGGGTGATGAATTGTGTTGCAAATGATGGACTATACTCAGTAAATATAAATCTACAAAGTGCACATACTGTATAGCAGGTGTTTTTGATCAAATGGGTAAATGAACAAAATGAACTCTGGCCTCATACACGGGTATTTAAAAAAAAAAAGTCCTGATTTGGGGTTTTTAAAATTTCATCCACACAACGGTTTTAAAAAATCAAAATACCCTAAAATACTGAGGAGAGTGTGCCAAATCAAAGGGCAGTGATATTACCCTAAACACAAAGCCATGTTGGCCAGTCAGAGGCCTGGAAATGTTATCACCATCTTCGATAGGTGAACAAGAGTCCCATCCAGAGTCTCTTTGGCTATAAACTCAACTTAATTATTAAATGATCTGGTAGTCAAATGGAGCCACTTGCTAGTCAGTTATTCCAACATCCAGTCATGGCCGAAATTATCAGCTTGTATATGCCCTTTATGTGGGGAGCAATGTAGGGCCCAGTGTCAGAAAGCTATGTCTACATCAGAGGTCCTGGGTGTTCCAGCAGGACAATGACCCCAAACATTCAAGTGCTGAGTTTTGAAGTGGTCAGCAGTGAGTCCAGATCTAAACACTTATGGAGAAATCTCAAAAGTGCTGTTGGGAGAAGGCACCTTCAAATCTGAGACTTTGTGCAGTTTCCAAAAGAAGAGTGTTGGGAAATTCCAGTTGAGAGGTAAAACACGCTTGTTGATGGTTATAGGAAGCAAATGGTTTTAGTTATTTTTTCCAAAGGGTGTGCAACCAAATATTAAGTTGAAGTTTTCGTCCGGCCTAGTTTCTGAGTTTTTTTGCAAAATTATGTTTTTCCTCTGCTTTTTTGTGCTGCTTGAATGCACATAAAGGAAATAAAAATGTGTATACAGTACAGAAACATTTGTAATTGCAATAGTCTTCTGGGAGAAATTTCCTGAAAAATGTTCTGGAAAAATCCAACTGTGCTGATGATTTCGGTCGTGACTGTATTTAGTGAAATCATGATACAGATCAGTGAGCTCAATTACAGCAGATAAGGAAGCTTCATTTAACTGTTGTGATGCTGCCTGTTTCTCAAAAGTACTGTAGTTAGCAACAATCTCTGGCCCTGTACCTCAGTATAGTGGGAGAAAAACTGAAAAAGTAAACTAAAAACAGCACAAGAGAATACCAGCAACCTTGAGCAAGGTACTGTCCTGGTAGACTACTCCCCGGCCACTATTGATATCTGCCCACTGTTCTACTTCACACACTGTAACAATAAATAAAGACTATAGAGGCAACAAGGAAAACAGTTTCTGAAAACCTCCAACATATTCAACTTTTTCTTGGTGAAATAAAATGCTGTTTGCATGTGGATGTAAGACCAAATATACCATGTACAAATCTCTGACCAGACCTGTGTAATCACTTTGTTGCTTATTTTTTGGCATAAAATTGTTATTTATCTTGTTTTTTGCATTAGCCATTCATGTAAAAAATAACTTCAGTGTCACCTCTTCAATGCACAGGGTTTGCTGCCTTTCGACACAAAATGAACGGCTCATTCTACATTCAAGACCTGTGTGAAACACTGCAAGAGCAAGGATCAGTTCTGGAGTTCATAGAGCTCCTGACTCTTGTAAACCTGAAGGTGTCCAGACGCTCCCACAAAAACAAGAAACAGATGCCCTGCTTCACCTCCATGCTCACCAAGAAACTTTACTTCAGACCCAAGAAGTAGAGAGATAAAGACAATGCTACAAGAGTTTTACTATCCCTTAGACTTGAATCAATAAATATTTCACCACAGTTTTCAACAGTGACTATAAAAAGGTGGACAATGTATCATCTCTAAAACAGGAAGCATCCACAGAGCTTATGCTTTTATAAAGGCTCCACAGTGCCATATTACTCCTCCAGGTCCATGTGTATCAGTGATAATTCAGTGATTATTTTCCATTGTACCTTTTCATCTACAATGGCTTTCCATCTTTTCTTATTTATACTATTAGTTAAAGGTTATGGTCACACATTAGGAGCTAAGCCTCTATGTTTTATGTTCTGCAAGGATTTACATTGACATTGGGTCAATAAAGTCACCAGACATGTTTAATTCACGCAAGATATAACCTTTAGCTGACACTGGCTATGAGGATATGCATGTCTGGCAGCAAATGTGACAATATTGCATAGAAATGTTGGCTTTGTTTTAAGAGTCGTTCATCTTTACATACAGTCATTGGTTTTAACAATCATTTGTTTGCTTCACAACAATCAGAATGTAAATGGGATACATGTACATGAAATAAAACTGAATTTAGATGTAGATTCAGTAGAATTTACATTTGTTTACATGAACACAATGGGTTTTATAAAGAAAAAATTACAGCAAAACTAATTTCTAGGTAATGGTGGTGTCATCTGTAGAGTAATGTGTGTTTGAGTTTGAGCCATGTACAGTTGGGTATCAACAGCTAGGAAACAAGATATCTGATCAGCCAGTTTAGCCAACTTGGGCTCGTACTTAAATACTGGCAAACAATGAACAAAAAAAGGGTTTAAATCAGTAATCACAGTTTTATGGCAATTTAAGTCAGCTATGATTGATGTGACAGGCTTAGTAAGTAAGTAAATCAGTAAACCTTTATTTACATAGCACTTTTCAAGATAAAGATCACAAAGTGCCGTAAAAGCCAATCAAAGAAATACATTAAAACAGTAAAACAGAAGTAGAAAAATTAAAAAGATGCATTTTTAGTTGTTTTTTTAATCATGTCCACTGATTTAGTAGCCCTCAGACTCAAAGGACAGAGAATTCCAGAGACCTGGAGGTACTGCTGCAAAAGCCCTTTCACCTTTAGTTTTCAGCCTCGTATGAGGAACAACTAGCATTCCCTGGACATGACCTGCTAGGAACATACAAGTGTAGGAGATCTTTAATATATGACAGTGCTCAATTATTCAAAGCCCTATATGTTAGGACAAGAACCTTAAACTGTATCCTGTAACTAATTGGGAGCCAGTGGAGCTGAATAAAAGATGGTGTAACGTGACAGAGTTAAGGAAACTTGGTGAAAAGTCTGGCAGCAGCAATCTGAACAGTCTGCAAGTTTGATTCAGACAGGTAAACACTGACTTACAGTAATCTAAACATGAAGAAACAAAAGCATGAGAAACAATTTCCAGTTCTGCCCAAGAAGAAATGTTATGTAACTTAACAATGTTTCGTACATGATTAAGACAAGAGCGAGCCAGAGAATATGGCCGTCCAAAGTAAGTTCACCATCCAAAGGTTCCTAATAGAGGACTTCACATAGGGTGCTAATGGTTAGCTGATGGCTAACAGCTAGCTAGGGTGCTAAAGGGTTCCCAATTCAAGCTCTATGCTTTTCTGGCGCAGGGACAAATAGTTCAGTTTTATCACCCTTAAGTATTTCTTGCCATCCAACTTTTTACAGTATCAAGACACTATTCATTCAGTTTAAAAATCTCCCGAGGCTTGAATGAGATATATAACTGAAAGTCATCAGCATAACAGCGATAAGAGACCTACTGTATTTAAAAGTACTCAAAATCTGCTAAAGGGGGAGCATATACACAAGAAACAATAATGGCCCCAGGATAGAACCCTGTGGAACACCAAACTGAAGGTGATTCTGGGAGGACTTATACATTGAATTAGCTATGCAAAAGGACGTCCTGAAAGATATGAGGAGAACCATTTTAGAGCCAATCAAGGCTGCAGTTAAATCCAGCATAAGGAGGACAGATCAATGTCCTGTCACTTTGTATCTGAATTTCATTTAAAACTCTAAGAAGAGTTGTTTGTGTTGAATGATTGTTACGAAAATGAAATTGATCAGAAATGCTATGTTTATCCAAAGCCTCAGTTAACTGTTTAGCAACAATCTTCTCAATGATCTTTGTAAGAAAAGGCAGTTTGGAAATAGGTCTAAAACTCCTCATAATGGAAGGATCTAAGCTGGGCTTCTTTAAAAGAGTGAGAATAATCACATTCTTAAAACCTGACCCAAAACCAGTATAACATTTACTATGGTACTATGTGTACTGGGGCCAGTAGACCTAAAAACATCTTTAAACAAGGACGCAGGCACAAAATCAAGACAAGTAACTTAGTCAGTTCAAACTCAGAAATGGGAATGCAATGATAATAACAGGTTGAGCTAAAACAGACTATGAAATATCATTCCTAATATGAGTCACTTTTCCACTGAAAGAAGAAAAAGTTTTCACAATCCAAATCAGATGCAATAGGAGCAACAGGTAAAACAGGGTAGACAATGGTACTTACTGGTAGTATTTCTGATAGTATAGTAGCACCCTTGAGTCAACTCGCTCTTAGAGACCAGATTTGAAAAATAGGCCCTCGCTTCCTTAACAAAGATATTAAGAGACACAAGAAGATCTGTTAAATAAATTAAATGCACCTGTAAATGACTTTTCCTCCATAAGCGCTCTACTTTATGACAAGCAAATAATGTCATTTATCCATGATGAGGGTTTTAAAATCGGCACTGATCTATTTCTTACAAGACAAATATAGTCTAAAATAGAAAAGCAGTGATTATTAAAGTGATCAGTTAACATATTAACGTCATTAGAAAAAGATAAACAAAACCTCAAAAAATGTCAGTAGTGAATGAATTAATACAGTGAGAGCTAACAACACGTTGATCAGAATATTCTATTATAGCCTGAGAAATATATATTTTTAATAATCAGAAACAAAAACATCCTCAGAACAAATAAAGTCAATATTTAAACTAGCAGGTAGTAGTTAATTAATACAACCGTTTCCATGTTCCAGGCCCATAACAGATGAGATTATAATAATAAGACCCCAGGAGTGGTGCAATGTAATCTAAACTAGGCTTAACCCTTGTGTTTGAAACCAGAAAGTGAAGTAAGACAGTATGTAGGGCTTTGTGCGTTTTTTGCTGTAATACTAATCAGTTATGGAAGTGTTATATTATAAATATCAATAAATAGTCATGAGATTTCACTTCACATAATTCCAAGGTGTTGTACTGTCTAAAACACAATCAAAAACACATCAACATTAACACACTTAAACTGGAGGGTGGAACTGAAAGCGCTGTAATAAAACTGTTCAAGTGACTTTGAACATTGACCTCAATGCTAAAACTTGTTGGACAGGACTATGATTGGAAAACAGATGACTTTATGGACTTTTCATTTGAACACATGGATTACTTTCATTTTCAATTATGCTGTAGCACAAAACTAGTTGTTAGAATGTTTGTAGCAAATGAATTGAAATGCAATTTGTGATAAACTGATTCGGCAATTTAAAGACAAAAAGAATAAAAAATTAAAAGTTAAAAATAATATGCATCACACAAAATAACAGATATTTTGGATCATTGTAGCAGTTACATCTTTAAACCTAGATTTTATTATCATCTAGTCAAATTATTCACCACTTTTACAAGTGATAATTAAAATCATAAAGATATCATTAGATCATTTACAGCATTGATTTGACCAAAAATGAAACTGACCTTGACAGGGTGTGGAATTGCCTGTGGCTCAGGGAACCCTGGTTTACAGGAAACCGTTTCACTTACATACACACCATGCACAGAGCAAAAGATATTTCCCCACTTAAGATAACATATGAGAACTTAATGATTACAAGCAAAACAGCAGCAATGTTCTGGTACTCAAACCTGATCACCTTCACTAGAGATGAACTGCTGAACACTAACCAAAACCATTCTAGAGTTCTTCACCTGTTTTCTTAAAACTGGAAGTTTTTTTGGATGTGAGTTGGGGGAGAGAATCTCCACTCTTTGCCCAATAAAATGGGGGATTGTTAATATACAAGGATTTTGCATATTCTTCTGCCATTAGCTTCACTGATACCAGACTCAGTGGCTCCATCTCCAACAGTGGATTACATCTCCTGAGCAGATGGCCGAGCTTTCAGAGGAAGTGAAAGGTGGGAAAATTCACTTGTAAATTACAGGAGACTTGTGCACAGGTGTCACAGAAATAAATACGCAATGTGGTGACAGTGTATTATTGTACAAGCAGGTCAGGAATTCACAGATTTAACATAAAAGTAGCTCATTCTGAAAGTTTGGAAAACAGATAATCAGCAAACAGCCCTACATCAGTGTGGATGACTCTTCTTTATTACATCCTGCTGTGGCTATCAACAGCCTGGCTGATGACCTGAATGACTTTTACTGCATGTTTGAATAGGAAAATTTACAACAGCCCGGTTCTCATTGTGGTTACCATCCTACTGATGATCCTGCTATTCAAATGGTGACACTCCCTTCCGTGTTAAAGCCTCTGCTGATCAACTGACTACAAGTTTCCACCTGCTTTGAATGTTTCACCACCATCCCAGTGTCCAAGAAACCCTCAATCACAGGTCTGAATAACTACAAGCCTCTTAAGTTGAAACCTGTGGTCAAGTCCTTTGAAAAACTGTCAAACAATGAACAAAAGATCACAGTTTTATGGCAATTTAAGTCAGCTATGATTTCATGATCATGACAGACTTGGCAGGTAGTAGTCTGTCAGTTTCCATGTCCCAGATTAGGCTTAAGGCCCAACCCCACCTTGACAGCACAGGGACATAGACTAGGATCCTGTTGGTGGAAATCATCATGGCAAAACAATCATCCCAGAAATGCTGTATAACAAACTCTCTTTGCTTTTGGTTTCCCCTGCTTTATCTCACAATTACAGCAATGACTGCAGTTCTAAGGACTACACTAAGTTTGCAGACTGCAGAAGCTATTGTGTCAGTTTTACACTACAATCATTTAATTTGTCTTATGCATGTCCATCACATCATTACAGACTCGCACACAAGCTTTTTTAACTTCTCTCTTCTGGTAGAAGCTACAGGACCGAGTACAATAAGAGAGATGACTACTTTATAGTCTATTGTGTAATGTATATTGTATACTGTTTATTGTATATTGTGTATTACAAATTGTATAATCCATTGTTTATTGTGTACCATGTTTTGTGTGTTGTGTATTGTGAGTATTGTATAGTACCGTATTTCCCCAACAGTAGACCACGGCTTATACATTGATTTTGTAAACCTGGTACTGGTTGCGTACCAACCGTACCAACAAATTCTTAAACTGTTCCCTCGGTTTTACAAATCGTGCCCCAGGATGAATAAACCATACCCACGAATTTCCAATCCGTGTGCTCAGATTTTACAAACCGAACGTTCGGTTTTTGAATCCGTACCCACAGATTCATAATCCGTGCGGACGCTTTCACAATCTGTTCCCACGGGACTGTAAACTGTACTCATCACGGGACTGTAACTGTACTCATCACGGGACTGTAACTGTACTCATCACGGGACTGTAACTGTACTCATTGGATTCATTTTAGAAGAATAGCAAACAGCCAAGTACGTGTTAATTAATCTTATTGTATATTGTTTTATTGTGTATTATTAAGCGGAAACATTTTAACTGACTGCTTACAGTGATTCTAGCAGGTACATGGTGGATTTGTAAAACCGAGGGAACAGTTTAAGAATTCATGGGTACGGTATATAAACTGAGGGAACGGATTGCGAATCCGTCGCCACGGATTGTTTTTTTTTCTCCTGCAGGTGATGCTGTGGGCTCCGTACAGTTTGCTTAAATGGGGCAGCCTATCTAAAAACATGAAGACACATTCGCTAACAGAAAAAAAGGCGACATTCCCAAATAATTAGTTGAGTTTAAATGTACTATTTACTGCAATGCAATTCAGAACAAAGATAGATCAGTGACAGGTCACTATAAAACGTGGAACATGTTACGTTTCCCGTGCTCGCCCCTCAATTGTGCTCGGAGGCCTAGCTTGGCTTCAGGGCTGAGTGGCAGCGTCACTCAAGGTAACTCTCCAACTACGAACCAGTGCAGAGACTCACTCGAAGACGGAGTTCTGTTTTGGGACCCAAGACTTTATTTATTTATTTCTGTTTTCGCTCAGTACAGAGCAAAACTTTTCATTTTATTACTTGAAAATTGTCTTATGGCATTTTTTTTGTAAATGATGCAATGTGTCTGGGTCAGGTGACCTAAATAATTACCCTGACGTTTCCTGGGGTCAGGTTGGAAATTTTGTGTACAGAATTCCCCTGTGTACAACAGAAGCACATAACCCTGAGCTCATTGGTCAATACATTGTAATGAATTATGGTTGTAGTAAGTGCTTATAACCATAAGCATTGTGTGTTTTGGATGTTGAGTGAACAATGCTTTACTTTCCCACATCAGTGGTTGAAGTGCCCTCAGGAAAGGCACCCAACACCCTGGCTGCCCCTGGGCACAGATGGGTGTGGTCCATTGCTCCTGGTGTATACTTTTATAGGTGCCATGAATGGGTTAAATGCATAAGACAATTCACTGCTTACAGTGCTAGATAACTTCTGTTTCACTTTCATTTTGCAGTGCAAGTGTGAGTGTTGATTCTTTCTCTTGAGTCACAGGAGTTCAGATGCAGGTATGACTACAATTCCAAGCAACGAAGCAACTTCAGGTCATTTGCAAGCCCGATTTTCTACTTCATTTGTCTTTACATATAAGTATAATTTTCTATATTAAATTTATATCATTTTAGTTTAGCTGTTAGATTGTAGAGTCATTTTTACAGAGAGTTTATTGTAATTTTGATTTACTAACATGATTATACAATTCCATAGCCAGTACAGAGTTGCCTGGAAGGTACAAGATGGATCACCAGCGACGAGGACTGGCTCTCATCTTCAACCAGAAAAATTTTAAGAACAGAAAAATGAAACGTCATGGTGCAGCTGTTGACAAAGCGAATCTAATTGAAAGGTACCCACTCAAAAGAAGCAGCAAAAAAACCTAAAAAAAACGAATTTAACTTTACATTTAGTTTGATCACAATAGTTCTACAAAAAACTACAAAAACTACTGATCACTAAAATAAGCTTTGCCACATTTTAATATGAAAAGTGAAAATATTTTAACTTTCCATACATTGTTTTGTTGTTACCTCAATGCATTAAGCCATTTTCACCTACATCAATAAAATTTTTCTGATTCTGAATCCGTTTTAAACAAACTGAGGACTGTGAAACAGCCTGAATACTTAGTTTTTGCAATAAAAAAATATATTATTTTTTATTATTATATGTAAAGCACAGACACCTGAAATTTGTTATTACTAAGAAAATTTGTTACTGTCCTCATACAACACCATCTGTGAAAGAATAATTTAGTGACAAACCAAATGCCTTTGTGTAATATTGCAAACTATTGCCACTGCAATTTGTAAAATCATCAAGGAAATCGTTTTTATATGTATAATGAAAATACTTATCATTGTAGTATATTATCATTATATGTTATTTCAGATTTAGAGAGCTGGGGTTTACAGTGAAAGCTTATGAGGATATAACGAAGGAGGAGATGCTGCAGAAAATGAAAAAAGGTACTTTCTATGTTTCAACATCTGAAATTTTTTTCTGAGAAACACGTCACATGTTAAATCATTGACCACAGCTGCCAAGGCTGACCACACAACTTCAGACTGCTTTGTGTGTGTTTTCCTGAGTCACGGGAGAGATGGTCAAGTCTTTGCTTATGATGGGAAGGTTGACATTAGAGAAATAACAGCTCCCTTCAGAGGAGACAACTGTAAAAGCCTTGTAGGAAAGCCCAAGATCTTCATCTTCCAGGTGAAACATTTCCTCATGTTCTATAAAGCATTTTAATTCGACTCCAAATGAACTGAAATGCTTTAGTTTAAATAAACATTTCTGGCCTTGTGAATGTAGGCATGTCGTGGTATTCTCTATGAAAAAGGTGTGACCCCCATGGCTGGATGGGGCACTGAGATGCCCAGTGATGTGGTAGAGGAAGATGCTATGGTGGGCACTTTACCAGCAGGAGAAGATTTTCTTGTGTGTTACTGTGCATCTGTTGGTGAGTAAAACTGCACTGTATTTAGAATTTAGAGTGATTCACAAGCTGACTTACCTAAGACATATATATATATATATATATATATATATATATACAGGTCCTTCTCAAAACATTAGCATATTGTGATAAAGTTCATTATTTTCTGCAATGTACTGATAAACATTAG
>JBBIGC010056963.1:0-11183 GCA_037576955.1 Lepidarchus adonis | reverse complement strand
CAGTAGTTTACTCAGCATCCTCTGATCTACCACAGTCTCCAGATTGTCCAGTTCAGCTCCTATGACGGAGCCGCTCTTTGTGCTTTGGGTCATTGTGTTGGAAGGTGAACATTAAGCCCATCTTCAACTTTGGCAGAGGGTAGCAGGTTTTCCTCAATAATTTGATGGTATTTTGCCTCGTCTATTTTTCCTTCTACCCTAATGAGAGGCCCAGGCCCTGTGGCAGAGAAACACCCCCACAGCAGGATGCTGCCACCGCCATGCTTTACTGAAGGTATCGTGTGTTGTGGTATGATGCATTAGTTTTCCGCCATTTGGTTTTCAGGCCAAATAGTTTGATTTTAATTTAGTTAAATTATAAAGTTCTTAATATAAATTATATTAGGTTCCTAATATAATTTTGGTCTTACCATTAGACCTTTTTCCACTTTACATCAGAATCTTCAAGGTGCATTCTGACAAAGCTCAAACCTTTTTCCTTTTTCATTGCAACCCTCCCAAACAAGCCACAATTCTTGCAAAATTGTTATCACATGCACACAAGGACCACTCTTTCCCATAAAATCCCGTAACTCCTTTAAAGTGGCCATTGGCCCCATGTATTTCTTGTTTGTTTTGTAGCTGTGATATCTTTCTCATAGCTGTTATAGATTGCATTGTGAGTTTTCATTTTAGGTGATGCAAAAAAAAGCTAATATTTCCAAGGGGGATGTATAACTGTGAATGTGCTAAAGACTACTTCATAAAGTAACAGTTGAAATTAATGGAGATTTAAGATTACAATATGCAATTATCATTACTCTTAACTGAACACCCCATTCAAACTATTTCCAATTTGCTAAGTTTTATGTATTGTGAGTTGTTTGTGCAGTTGACTGGGGAATAGACACTGGGGAATAGACATGTTACTGGTGTTTGAGACTTTGAACTTTATCAATCCACAAAGCAAAAGTCCCAGAACTCTTTATCAACAACTGACCTGGAATCAACTGTTTTACGGAATTTACGGGAAGGGAGAAGCGTGTGTGTGTGTGCGTGTACATGTATGCTTTCATTTTCATTGTTTATTTTTACACAACAGTCTAAGCTTCAGCAGGCTTCTTTTGCTTTTAGTAATCTTTATTGATTGGTGGTAACTTTTGGATTAAGAGGGCATGCTTTAAAAAGTATTCATGTTAATTAACATACAAATCATTGTGTGAAAAACGTTTATACTTAATTCAGACTAAAGTTCTATTACAATGACCTTGCAAAGTTTTGCCATGAAATTGTTTCAGCTTTAGCATTATTTATTTAAATGGGCCACACAAATCCTCATTCACATCAGGTCTTCCTTGATCTATTACAGTAATTGAATAAATAAATAACCGCTTGTGCATAAGTATGACTCAGTAATGTTCTACGCCCAGATTACAAAATAAACAGTTTTGCAATTCAGTGTAGCACTCAGTCCATTGCAAAACCATCTCACACATTTCACAGTGCCCAGTGTAGAAAAAGGAAGACCCACACCCAGCTGCAGACAAGCAAACAATAACAAACTGAACATAAACCAATCACAATCCACGAAATGTTACAACAACAGCAAAAACAAGATTAACAAAAAGAGATGCAGAAAGATAACTGTAATCATATCAGTATAAGCAGATATTAAAATGATAAACATCTGTGTCACTGGATGCGGAAAAAGCATTTGACAGGGTGAGGTTAAATTACTTGTTCATATGTTTGGAGAAATTTGGATATGAATCTAATTTGATCTCATCGATTAAGCTGCTATAACAACTCCCCACAAGCCTCAATAATTACTAACAATAAGCCGTCTGCATACATTCGCCTGTCACAAGGGACGCGACAAGGTTGCCCACTTAGTCCATTATTATTTGCCCTGGCGGTGGAGCCCCTGTCCATCACACTTAAATCTTTATCCTCAGTAAATGGAATCTACAGAGGGCGACAAGAGCACAGGCTTTCCCTGTTTGCTGATGGCCACAACATTCCACGTATCCTCTCCACCCTGGAAACGTTTGGCTCATTATCTGGTCACAAACTCAACCTGGGTAAAATTGAGTGTTTCCCTGTGAACAACCTGGCTTTGTGAATACAGGACAACTCAATACCATTCAAAATGGCCAGGGATAGCTTCAAGTATTTGGGCATCAACATCACTAGAGATAGGCAAAAACCTTTTTCAAGAAAACTTCTCCCTTCTCTTGGAAAGGGTCAATTTACAGGCCCTTTAGGCATAGATTTATATAATTACACCCCTGTATATGTACCCAACAGTGGAAAATTTTTATACTTTTAAATGTATAAATAAAAATAAATCTCAAAGATAAAAATGTATGATGTAATAATTATATTTTAATGTTGTGCACAATTCCTAACAAGCTGATGAAATCGAACAGTAAAAACATCAGCAATATCCTGTTGCATCTTTCTTAAGTAGACAGATGTATATTTCCTTTTTTTGCTCACCAGTCAGATGGACCATGGACAGGGGGACCAACCAACCAGTCGTCAATGAAACAGTGGGGTTTCTTGTGTTGTTGATGGTCCAAAAACCAAGCAGACCAAGGATGCATCAGTGATTGATGCATCATATGTTAGTGTTGCCCGCCCACCAACAGCAGCAGCAACAGCTGACCAAAAAAATTACCATGACTGACTGCGTTCTAGGCTGCAGTACTAACATGGACACAAGTTTGAATGAATGAATGAATAAATGAATGAATGAATGAATGTATTGAATGAATTAGTGATTTCCGATCATTGTGAACACACCACTGCACACAGTGCACCACAACGAAATTTGTCCTCTGCATTTAACCCATCACACGTGCACACGTGGAGCAGTGGGCAGCTATCAACAGCGCCCGGGGAGCAGTGAAGTGGGGACGGTACCTTGCTCAAAGGTTCCTCAGTGGTGCCAGAGCTGGGACTTGAACCTGTGACTTTCTGGTCCCTGGGGTAATGTATGCATCAGTTTACAACGTATTCTGGTTTGAGAAAACATTTAAATATTGTCAATGATAAAAATTCTTGTCAAAGTGGTGATGGAGAAGTTGCGAGAACAAGAGCACTGTATGTCCTGAAAACAATGGACCAGGTCAATGTATCAAAGAAAATTCTAAAGATATTTGTGCTACAAATATTGAAAAATTTAATCAGTGTTGTACCAACAGTTGTTTGGGATTTGGAAGATTTTGCTGATGGACTGCACTCTCAGTTGAAGCAGTTAATCCAGTTAGTTCTACATTCAAAAATGTCTTGAGACTTTTGAAAAAACAGTTGAGAGCTTCAGTACTGAAACTAAAAGAAAGATGTATTTCAGTACAAAATGAGGGATTGTGGAGTCAGTGGAAAAAATGTTAGGAATTCATTATGATACAAAACTTCAGGTTCCAGTGAAATCTGCCGCAATTTTTGCATATTTGTGAACTGCTTGTGAGACCTAGTGTATAAAACCATTATGAACATTTTTGTGATAAACGCCCAGGCTACTATTGAAAGATATATGGTATTCATAGAAGGTGAAAGAAAGGAGAAAGTGTGGTAAGAAAAGGTGCACCAGCAACAGGGACAACCGCAGCCTTAAGAGGATTGCCAAGCAAAATCCATTCAAGAATTGGGGGAAACTTCACAAGGAGTGGACTGATGCTGGAGTCAGCGCATGAGCCACTACACACAGACGAATCCTAGATTGTTGCATTACTCGTATCAAGCCACTGGACTGTTGCTCAAGTCCTCTTTTCAGATTAAGTTTAAGTTTGCATATCATTTGAAAATCAAGGTCCCAGAGTCTGGAGAAAGAGTGGAGAGGCACAGAATCTACGTTGTTTGAAGTCCAGTGTGAAGTTTCTACAGTCAGTAGACTTTGCCTACATGTCACGTCCCATTGATGCAGTAATTCATGCAAAAGGAGGATCAACCAAGTACTGAGTGCATAGCAATGAACATACTTTTCACAAGCCTGACATTTCTGTTTAAAATATTATTTATTTATTAATCTTATGTGATATTGAAATTTTCTGAGACAGTAAAAAAAAATTGGGTTTTATTATCTAAAAGCCATAATATTTGAACTTCCAAGAAATAAAGGCTTGGCATATTTTACTCTATGTGTTGTGAATCTATATAATATATGAATTTCACTTTATGAAAGGAATGTCAAGAAATATTTAACTTTTTTACAATGTTAATTTTTTTTAAATGTACCTGAAATTAGATTTTATATTTCATATAAATGCCTGTAGTTTCCTAAAGAAATGAAAAAAAGACTTTTATTTTGTAATCACGAGAATAATAAAGAGTTAAACAAGTTTGCCATGACCAAGCTGTGATCCAGGGTCAGTGGAGCCCAAAAGAGGCCCAACGTTTGAGCACTGAGTCTTTTTCTGCATCAGTTCTGCTTTCAGGGCTCGAAGCTCTGTGGCTGCCTGCTTCCTCAGCTAAACAAACGAGAGCAAAAATGTCATTTTATCCCTGTTATTTAACATTGTAAATATGAATGGCGTGAAGATAATTACTGATGAAGTATTATGAAATACCTTTATTTCTGTGCCAAGTTTCATTTTGGCATCATCCACATTTTTCTTCAGATTATCTATTTCGCAACTCTCAGTCATAATCTGGATTATAAGGTCATTCTGTGAATGATAATCATACATCAACTCAATAAAACAGCCGTTTGTCTCCCTCTATTGACAGGCAACCTAGTTTTACTGGGTAGACAGCAGGCAGAAGACCCGACCTTTGTGCTTGATGGTTTCCCTGTCCGTCTTTGTCTGTTTCTTCCATCTCGAGCCTGAAGTTGTTGAAACAGTTTGTCATAAAATGTCTCCAATTCCTGCCGAAGACTTTTCAGTGTCGCTTCCAATGGTGCGGTGGCCTTTTTGGTGTCAAAGTACTTTCTCTTCCACTTATCCCTGGCTAAGTGGTTTGGAAAGGCGCAATAGAAGAGTCCTTTATGGTTCATTTCTCCTTCAATTATAATTAACAAACACAAACGAGTGCTTACCTTGGTTCCTGCGATGTCTATTCAGAGCTAGCAGATCTTTGCCCTTTCTCAGAAGCTCTTGTCTTGTTCTTTCTAGCCGTTTTCTCTCTTCTTTGACCAGCCGGAGTTCTTTCAGCAGTTCATTTCCTAGAGAGAAACAACATTTTACCCTGTAGTCTGCAAATCCATTTAAATTTAAAGTCAAACATTAGTTATGTCTTACTGTTGGTTGACAGAGCAAGAGTTTTTTGTGTATTCAGAGCCAAGGAATGTGCATTAGGAGATGTGGGGCTCTCAACCAGAACTAGACATTCTGATCTGCCCACATGGACCTGCAGTGTGTAGAAAAACAACAGACGTTCTGCAATAAAGCCTTTCATAAATGTTCATTGGACTCTGGACAGGAAAGTGCCCCCCACTGTCAGTGGCACTTTAGAAAGCCACTAAAGGTCATAGTGTCTTTACAAGGAGCAGGCGCATACAAGTGCAAGACTTTGCATCTCTAACCAGATGTGTTTCTGAATAATCACTGAGGTCTAAGTAGATTATGTATGGACAGGTATAATCTATACAGGGTTTAAAACAGACACAGGTTTACATGTGTATTAAGTAAAAAGGAATATCAGATGATGTAACCAGCCACTTCTAAACTCTCTTACCTCATTACTTGGTTTCTTGGTTGGTATAGAAGTTTGAGACAGCTTGGATTTCCTAATTGAACAAAAACTCCAATATTTTCTCAGAAATACGGAATTTCTCTGAACTCATGGCATATCCTACATTTGAAGTTTACTTTCTTGGCTAATGTCCTTGTTTGCAGGAATCCCAATGCATCTTATACCATTTTAAACACAAAAGTCTTATTTTTTGTATGGACCATTTTGTAGTGACATTTCCTTGCCTAAAAAATTGAATTTTGCTTACATCACGATGCACTAGCGCACAGAGAGAAAAACAAACAAACATGTTTTACCTTCTACTCCGTTTGATCCATTTTGATACTGTGTATCATTTGGAGCCATATTATGGTATGAAAGAAGAATTAAAACATTACCTTCCTTGGGAGAGGAAAAATTCAGTGTCTGGATCCTCCAGTGACTCCGGTACTCCTGAATCCCTGGTAAAGTTCTTTTTGTTACACGTCCTTTTCTGATTTTTTTCTATTCTCGGGCTCTCTTTAATGGATAGCATTTCTGAAATTAAGAAAAAATAATAATTTAGTGTGGCATTATTTATTTATATTGGTTTTTAACCTACTTTAATGTTTGCATTGTTTTGCTCATATTTAGTTTATCTCTTTATGTTTCAATTACAAACATATTTATTTTAATATAGTTGAAAGTTCCTGAAAGTCCTTATCCTCATTAGCATCATTTTTTGTTTTCAACAATAGCTTTCGGATGAACAAATATGAAACGTAAATGGACAATGTAAAATTAAATATCCCACAGTAATCACAGAAAGCACACGGGTCTAAGAGCAGCATTTACAGCAGAATGTAACTTTCGCACCGTGCTTTTTGGCTCCTGGCTCCTCTTGGATATTTCTGCACATATTTTGAGTCTCAGTCGATGTGGTATCTTCACATCCCCCTGAGTCCTCCTCCTTTCCTTCTAAGGAACTGAAGCTACTTTCCTCTTCCAGACTGTTTTCAATGACAGGCAGCTGAGGCCCTTGTTTGATCAGTGGAAATTTTGTAGGTTCTTTTGTCTGACCAGGTGTAAAATCTGTTCGAGGAGGGCAGCATGTCTGAGGGTCAGTGTTGTAAATGATGGTGTCAGGGCTTAAAGACCTGGACCAAATGCTACTACCATGTTCTTCCACTGGCAGAAGATACAGCTCTGGGTAAGGGGACTTAAGAGCACAAGAAATAAACAGTATAATTATATATACAATATATATTAAAAGGATTGCAAATATCCATTGTGACAACAAAAAAACTTACATAAGGTGGGGCAAAGGATTTCACTTTTAAGTCTTTCTCCTGCTTGGCTTTAACCTTGATTACAAAAGATCAGGCAGATTACAAATTAAATAATTAGATTTCTCATTATAATAATTATTATTATTATTGATCATTATTATTATTATTATTATTATTAGTAATTATGATAAGTATGAATGGTAATACTACTATTACTAATAATAATTATAATATCTATGGGCAATTTAAAGTAGCCAATCAACCTAAACTGCAATTCTTTGCACAGGAAACCCAGGAATCCAACCCAGAAATCCAACCCAGAAATCAAGCCCAGAAATCAAGCCTAGAAATCAAACCCAGAAATCCAACCCAGAAATCAAACCCAGAAATCAAACCCAGGAATCGTACCCATGAATCAAACCCAGAAATCAAACCCAGGAATCAAACCCAGGAATCATACCCAGGAATCATACCCAGGAATCATACCCAGGAATCAAACCCAGGAATCCAACCCAGAAATCGTGCCCAGGAATCGTGCCCAGGAATCGTGCCCAGGAATCAAACCCAGGAATCAAACCCAGGAATCAAACCCAGGAATCAAACCCAGGAATCAAACCCAGGAATCAAACCCAGGACCTTCTTGCTGTGAGGTGACAGTGCTAATCACTGCACCACTGTGTATGAATTATAAAATCATACAAATTAATACTAATTAAGTGTATTTATAACACTGATCTACTGATTCTGAACAATATAACAGAAAAAAACCCAGTTTGATTATGAAACAAAATATGTCAATAACACATATTTAAACAATTAAACAAATGCGGTTAGACATTCATCAAGAGTGGTGGGAAAAAGTGTTCGCCCCCTTTCGGATTACTTTTTTAAATGTTTCAGATCATTAAACAAATTGAAACAATTACACAGATGTTGTTATTCATATTCATCAAAGTATAACTCTACAAAATGTCATCACTTTAGATCAAATGTCTTTTTTTCTTATCATACTAATTTAAATCATTTGATATAAATGGGTCAATCTTTGTTTGCTATAACACTGGAAGAGAAAGATGTTGCCAAAAGTCTTTTCAATGTGTTTTCTCCTGATTTCTGGGTGGGCTACTCACCAATGCCAAACTCCTACCAACACACTTTAAAAAGCAGTATCGGTCAGCGGCCTTGTCCGGCCCAAGTAATGCTCCCAGTTCATCTCTTACAGCTTTCAGACTTGTGCCTGCATACACCCTGAAACATAAAACACATGCTGATAGTGAATTACCATACACCTACCCACACACACACCTACACACATTCAGGCAGCTTTTATGATAAAGAACAAAATCACACAACCTTTAACTCATCTGAAGTTATTAAGTTGGATTGTTTTAGTAATTTGGGAATTTTTTAGTCTTATTGTTTCTTTTATTCACAATCCATATAAAAATAGATTAAATTCTACATACAGATTCATTTTGTAGTGTACAGACAAGCCTATAGAACCCACGTACCACAGTAAATGGACATCACTGTGTAAACATGAAATCCTGGTAAAGCTCGTGCCCTGCTCACCTGATGAAACCTGCTGAAATGAAGTTGTCTACGGCTTCGACTGACACTTTATTTAACCTCCAGTTCCACTGCTCTTCTGGCACTAAGAACACATGCAGCTCCACACACTGGCAGAAGGATTATACACACAAACACTCACACACACAAAACTGTAACTGTTAGCATCACTGTCTATACAATACCACAAGGGAACCCCAACTCATACCTCTGACATTCCAGATCGCTCTCTGGTATTGCAGCTCATGTTGTCTTCTCAGGAGTGAGGTGGTTTGGCTTGTTTTGCCGCTGCTGAGCAGTTTTGAAGTGGGAGTGGGGAGTCCACTGCTCACTGCTAAGTAACAATCTTTTGTACCCAAACAGCGTCAGACAGACTAGCGGTGACCTGCTGTGCTTTCTGTCTTCCAGTATTTATAGGAGAGTCACCAAGCACACGGTCTTCGTGTTACAACACATTCAACATACAGTGATTCGTGGTTACGTCACTCGCTGCCTTTTTTTGTGCTCTCTTTTTTTGTGCGCTCTTTCGTTTGTGTTGCTTGTCTGGAAATGGATCCGAAGTGTAAAGCAGACTCTACAGTAAAGGTAAGAAACTGTTTCACTTCATTACTGCCATGTATGTGATCCATGTGTTTATTATACCCACACTCTCATTGCTTTTTTTTTTTTTTTTTTTTAACTTGTCCTGTCAGTTTGGCAAACACTATGGTAATTCTGGTGTCTGTAGTGTCAGTGCAGTTTTGCTCTACAAGAGGGGGAATCTAAGATATTCTTCCTAAACTAGCGAGAGTTTTAGTTGTTCCCCCTTTTGTAGTTGGCACTGTTGCCATTCTACAGTTGAATTTGCTCTTTACTTAACACAAACGGCATGATATCATATACAGTAAACAAATGAACAAGAAATTAGTGCAAAACTTTTATTTAAAAACGTTTGTGTGTGACTGGTGGTATCATGTGGACTGTGTCAAAAGGCCTGACCTAAAAGAGTCCTACAGCCAGTTTTGAGTTATTCTTCCTTTTCTGAAACAGTAAATTAAAGTAATAGTTATTATAATTTTTTATATAATATAAAATATATTTTTTACTGTATATGTATATTAAGTAAATATTAATGTTAAAGTCAATGTAAATACTTTTAGTATAAACATTAAAACAATTCTAAATTAATGTTTTTAGTTTCAGTTTCAACTGATATATATATTACACTACAAATTGGGAGATATATTTTATTTTTGTGATCAAATGTATAACTCATACTTGGTGATCAGACATCCTGAAGTGGTTTTGTTGGTGTATCAGACATTTTGTCCCAGATTAGTGTGGGGTCACATATTCTGATAATAGCTGTCAAAATATGTGACCCCTTTTGCTCCCTTCCAGCTGTTGGCTAGAGTCCTCCGCCCATTCACAATTGGGATTATCATTTAGGCTTTAGAAAGTTTAAGAAGCTATAACACATCTCAGTTATTATGTAGGCTTGAGAGAAACCGTTAAATAAATAAATACACACCAGTTTTGCTGATACATTATCGGTCACATTTGTTCCATCAGCATTACGATGAGATAAATATGTCAAAAATGTGTCTATTTCAGCTTGTTGAGTCAGTTCATCTCTCCTTATTTTCCCCCTTTAATGAGAATTGGCTGCGCCCCCTCTCGGCACAGTCAGGTAGTGTCCTGTTTTCACTGAAAAGCTCCTCACTACAATGTCTATTTTTTTTCTAATTTTTTTTTACCTGCTTGAAACAAGTTGAGCACATTTCCTGAGCTCTCACTTGGGGATGAAAACACTTATATAAGGTGGGTCAAAGGATTTCATATTTGAAAAAGTCTTTCTCCTGCTTGGCTTTAACCTTGATTACAAAAAATCAGGCAGATTACAAATTAAATGATTAGATTTCTTCTTTTTATTATTATTATTATTATTATTATTGATCATTATTAGTAATTATGATAAGTATTAATGATAATAGAACTACTACTTATAATAATGATAATATCTATGGGCAATTTAAAGTAGCCAATCAACCTAAACTTAAAGCTTTTGACTATGGGAGGAAACCCACATGAACACAGGGAGAGCCTGTAAACTCCACACAGAAGTGCACTCAAGAATCAAACCCAGGAATCAAACCCAAGAATCAAACCCAAGAATCAACCCCAGGAGTCAAACCCAAGAATCAAACCCAGAAATCAAACCCAGAAATCAAACCCAGGAATCAAACCCAAGAATCAAACCCAGGAATCAAACCCAGAAATCAAACCCAGAATCAAACCATGGAATTAAACCCAGAAATCAAACACAAGAATCAAACCCAGAAATCAAACCCAAGAATCAACCCCAGGAATCAAACCCAGAAATCAAACCCAGAATCAAACCCAGGAATCAAACCCAAGAATCAAACCAAGGAATCAAACCCAGAGATCATGTTGTCTTCTCAGGGGTGAGGTGGTTTGGCTTGTTTTGCCGCTGCTGAGCAGTTTTGAAGTGGGAGTGGGGAGTCCACTGCTCACTGCTAAGTAACAATCTTTTGTACCCAAACAGTGTCAGACAGACTAGCGGTGACCTGCTGTGCTTTCTACAGCAGGTAGACTCAAATATGAAAATTCTTCCCCTCTTATATTCAACTCCCCACTTCTCTGTTCAGTGAGAGAATTGAGCTCCAGCTTGTGCTGCAGGATTTTAAACCT
>JBBIGC010056942.1:0-11184 GCA_037576955.1 Lepidarchus adonis | reverse complement strand
AAGTATATTTTTATGAATCTGAGGTAATTTGTAACATATTCAGAGTAACTTGTCATAATAGTCGGGGTTCCTTTTAAAGCAGCACCTACAGTAAATTGGAAGCTCATGCTGCATTGATTTTGATTGTGCATTGTGTAGCTCTGCAGGCCAACTCCAATTTAGCTTGAAGGTTGAGAGAATTGTTGGCTTTGCTTTTTCGCCTTGTTCTCTCTCCATATGCTGCAGACTCCAGGCTGCCTTCAGGTATGACCTCCAGGCCTTGCCTCTCCGAGGCCATCTGCTCCCCTGCAGAGCCAGTTCTGGCCTGTTTCCAAATTGATACAATGGAGAACCTTGGCAGCATGTCCTTGGATGCTTCTCGAAGGCCTTGCGCTTTGGAGTCTAGTTCATTTACCACTTGTTATATGGACAATAGGTTTTGAGTGATACTGGCTGGAAAAATCTCCGGTGTCCATAATGCATCAATCAGTTGCTCCTCAGCAAGTGGTCACACCACCAAAACATCTGAATTTGGGACATCTGCACATGCATCACCTGAAAAACCATATTCAGATTGCTTTACTGCATCAGAGAGCTGGTATTATAATACGTGGCCATAAATATAAGGACACCAATTATTGGAGAGTTGCTAACAATAGGCAATAAGTTCTACAACCATTCAATCGTCATTGACAAGTGCTAGCAGAAGAATGGGTTGAACTTAACTCTTCCCACAAAGTACTTTTACAGGATGCCACATTCCCAATTGCTCAAGTCAAGCTTCTACAACTGACGTTGTCACAAAGAAGCCAAAGGTGACAGAAGCAAAGAAAAACTCTCTAAAATGTAGGAGGACCAGGCTCAGAAGGAGAACCTATCCTCCTCTGGTCAACACCAGAGAGTGAGAGTAGACGGAGAATATAAGAATAAATAATATAAATATATAAATATATAGAATAAAAAAATATATGAGTAGCAATGAGTCCAGTTTGAAGAGTTTGGTTCCTTGTGTACAGGTGAGTCTCTGAGTTAAGATCAGGTAAGTGGTGCATGGTTCTGTCCATGTGGGTTCTCCTCCTCCTTGTGGTCTAAGTGCATGCTGAAGTTTTGGCAGACTTGATCTAAGAATGATAAATCATATTTTACCAACACTTTAGAGTTTGGTGGATGCTCAATATCTACTCAAATATATAGTGTTTACTAGGGATGTAACAATTCATCTATTTTTGTCAATACATCAATCAAAAAATTAGCAAAATCAATGTTGCAATCTGTCACATTCTGTCATTTTATTGTGGTCAGTGTTTTCTACTGAGAAGTTGCTTTTGCTTATGACTACATCTTCCCATGTACCTATAACCATAACCCTACAGATTATAATCTGTTTACATGTGAGTTCATGGAAATTATGTGAAATTTCATCATTTGTCCTTACTGACCTCAGACCCCAATGTTGAATCAAATCGCATCACTGTAAATTTTAAGGTATCAATATTTATCAGATAGCCGGCTAAATTAATCAATGCAGGATCGAATTGTGAGTATACTTGTGATTTTCACCCCTAGTGCTTACTGTAAAGTTTGGTAGAGGAGGAATAATGGGAGTAGACTAGTTCCTGTTTTTCCCATGAAACCTATGCATGGCATTAACATAGATGCAAGAAAAATGAAATGTCATGGTTTTCTGCATTAATTTGTCATAAAATCTGATCTGATCTTCATCTAGTCAAGGGTAAGAAAAATAAGATATTTTTATGTCTTTATTGAAAACAACCATAAACAACTTATATTGCTAGTTGAATTTGATTCATATCTGGAGGCTTGATAAGAAAATGAAATTGGAGAGGTGGAGCAGAGCTACTTTGACTGATAAAAAGCACTCAAACATTTAGATTTTTAGAATATGGTTATGTGAGCCATGCCTTGGCCAAAAATATATTTCAGAGGGTCCATGATCAAGATTCGTTGATTTACATGAAGCTGGAAACTGTTACAAAATGAATGAAGACACTTTGGGACCTTGGCTACTCTACCAAGAATGTGAGCCCAGTCAAAATGACTCCACAATGAATACTCATTAATGAGGCAAAGAAACAACCCTGAGTGACAGCTTTGCTTTGCTGGAATTGTTGAGGGGAAGATGAATTCCCAAGTGTATCAAAAATAATTCTTCTTAATATTGTGTGAATGTGTGTACGTCAGCTGAAACTCTGTAGAAGTTGGGTGATGTAACAGGACATGGAACCAAAACACCAGAGCAAGTCCACAACAGAACAGCTTCAGAAAAACAAAATGTGGAGTCACTCAAAGTATATGACAGAGCTAAAGCAGTTCTGCCAGAAAGAATGGGTTCAGATTCCTCCTGAACAATGTGCAGGTCTGATCCACAGCTACAGGAAGTGCCTGGTTGAGGTTATTGCTGCTAAGGGGTGGTCAACCACTTTTTCCACTCGGAATATTAGTTGTTTATGGTTGTTTTCAATAAATACATACAAAGATTAAAATTGGTTTGCGTTCTTATTTTAGGCACATTATATTTGTCAATACCCTTGACTTGCGACAAATTTATGCAGGAAGCCATGAAATTCCAAAAAGTTCACATACTTTTTCTAGTCAAAAAAATTCTAGTCATCATTTTCTTTAAAATCGTTTTTCTTTAAAAAAGCATGAAAAATACACGACTATTTCTCTTTCCAATATTTGCTTATAAAGGACAAGAGTCCAGTGCGTCCAGTCCTAATGACACTCTTTGTAGCGCAGCAGTCTCTTCTTCCCTCCAGTCGTCCATTGAAATGGAAATGTACCCAGGAAAAATAAACCTCGGGCCAGTGGTTCCTGCTGTGCCTATTCATGTGTCTTTCCATAATCCCTTCTCCTGGACCAGGAACAGGACACGGGCACTTTGTACTCCATCAGTACGAAATAATGCTTCATATATTTTGCGACCTGTACCATAACCGAGAAGACACTTTGCCATTGCTTGGAAAACGTGATTTGTATACGGAAGATCCCGCCACTTGCCTCGTCCTTCGGCATCCGCCGCTGAATTTAAAAAATGAGAAAACATAAAGCGAAAGTATGAGACGAGATAACAGCCCCCCTGCAGCGGGCTCTCCTTGAGAACTATAATTTATTTAGATTTATTTTGAGGGACAAACAGCCTTCAGGCTCCATAGAGATACTCCAAGCTGTGGCAAGATGGTGGAAGAGGGGGGGAATACCATTACGGATTAGACCCCTAAGGGCCAATGTGGGAGACTGAGGTGGATGGGATGGGATGCAATGGGACGGGGGAGTGAATTATACCCAATCGGTGGGAGGGCAATTGGACTGACACGTCCTTCTTCATCTATATCTGGTCTTCCTCCCTCCCCTGGCTGCTACACATCCATGCATAGGCAGGACTAATTATGTTCCGCTCCAGCTATCTGTGTGTTTAATAAGCAATTATGCGGCTACTGTGGAGTGCGAATTGACAATTTGTTCCTCCGTGATTAATAAGGCCCGTCGCATTATGAACTGGAACCAGACTGCGGCGTCGTTCCGGGTCATTATCCGTGACCTTTTCTGAATATTGGGAAAGGCAGTGTGGCATCGATGTGCTCAGATTGTGTAAAATACACCGATCGCTGCCTTGAGCTGCAAAAAATTCTCGAGGCATGGCTATTAAACAGATTGTCGTCTTTATACACGACATGCTAGACAGACTAATTAGAAGATAATAATGGAGAAAAGAAAGCTTCATCTAGAGTAAACACCAGCCTGTGTTTGATGAGGTTTGGTGTGGAAATGTATAAGGTCATTTAGTACTTCCCCTCATCATATCTAGGGTAGTACTCAAGGGTGTAGAGCTGAAAATGAAAATATCATGGGAAACCAAAACGTCCTTGCTTTTTAAAAAAATAAGGTTTTAATACAGTATATCAACCTAACTTCTGGTTCTTCTGACCTTTTTATCTTATAATTGTCAAAGGGTGGGAAACTGTGATGGCCAGGCTATTGGTCAGAGCATCTCCAAACGGCAGCTCTGACTGTGGTGCACCTTTCTATCAGGGTCAACGTTAACATCTTAAACCTAGCCATCACAGTAAAGCCTTACCTATGTTCCTGCTTCCAGTACATCACCTTCAAGGACTGACTGTTCAGATGCTACATGATATATCTCACCTACTGACATGTACTATTTGAATTATACTTGTCAATCTAGGGTCACAAAACCTGTGTTCTTGTTCTCCAAAACCATCGTTCCAGAGCCTCCCTTCCTTAAAAAAATGTTGCTGCCATCAAAGAAGAATCAAGCATCATCATCATCCAGTTTACGCTCCAAAATCTCTAAACCACCCAAACTCTATGGCACCTAACACATGGTATTAACAGCTGGCGATGAACTGAAGACCATCAGTTATTGTGCTCAGACATCTTCACTGAAAACTGAAACTCTGTGCTCCACACTTCTCTTTTGGGGATCCCCCAATCAGGAAAATCCCTCTTCCACAAACTTTTACTTGCTCTCTCTGTCTCTCTTCAATGAAACCTTTGAAAATTAGTTTGATGACCTGACCTCTCTTTGAAGAACGTAGACACTCACAACATCAATGCTAATGGAATGGAAAGTAGGCTTGAGGGTTGAAAGTGAGAACATTTTTTTTTAGCAACGTGGAGTTAAATAGAAAAATGATTCCAACATAGAACTGATGTTAAACAGGGCAAACATAAGGAATAAATACATTGCACAGAACACCTGGGTGTGGGTGGAGACAAGAGATGAGGGACAGGTGAACAGATAGCAGGCGGGGCTAAGACAAACGCAAGACATGAGGACTAACTGATGGCACTACGAAACAAATCAGACAGACATGGTATGGGGGGTACATGACAAATAATTTCGTTTTGTTTTTTATTCTTATTTCTTGTTGTGGTTGTTGTTTTCAATATTATTATTGTCATTATTATTATCCTTATTAGTATTACTATTTTTGATATTACTGTTAGTATTGTTTTCATTTCTTTTTTATTAAAATATGTGTTTTGAAAGCATTGTGTCTTTGGCATTAATTCACCATTTACTAGACTTTTCAACGACTGTAGACTCTCTTCTACTATTTCTGTCCCTACTGTACTAGACTCACAAGAGGATGGCTCTTCTGAGTCCTGCTTGCTCTGAACATTTCTTTATCCTTCTCTATGGGGAGTTTCCCCTGCCTCAGTCTCCCTTGGTGGTGCTCATTAGGGGGGCTACACCCGCAGTTCTGGAACGCTGCTTTGGGGCATTTACTGTTGCAGAAAAACGCTTCACAATAGAGCTGAATTGAAGTGAAAATGTGGGTGACCCTCCCTAATCTTATTGTCCCATTAGGGTGCAGGCCCGCCATTGGTGCCATGCTTGCACTGCACAGTGTGAGCCCAGAAATGTACAAAGACCTGCTTTAACAGTGATGGAGGACAATAGGAGGTGTCCCTGACATTAGCATATCATTGTCAGGAAATTAGACACAAATGTCTGAAAGTGTTGTACAGCATCACCCAAGCCCAAGAAAGTAGTTTCTTGTGTATTGTGATTTAAAAACAGTTATAGTCAGTTATAATAAAGCATAATCTGGAGCAAAGTCAATTAAAGACTTAATTAATTTTATGGCTAAAGTCTAAAATCTCTCTCTCGATAATGCAAATGAACTGAGTTTACAAATGTGAGAACACCATCTGTTCATGGGACAACACTGAAGATATAATGTAAGGTAGTCAGTGTGCAGTGTAAATTTGCTGTCTCCTCAGAATAACAGACATTTTCACTTTTCATATGATCAGTTTAGTCATTAATGGCTGTGTTGAGTTATTTTGAGGGGACAAGAAATTACAAGGACTATTTTACATTGTATCAAAGTGTCATATCTTCAGTGTTGTCCCATGAAAAGATATAAAATATTTGTAAAACTGTGATGGGTGTACTTACTTTAGTGAGAAACTGTATATACTGTTCTACAATATACAACAGGTGACATTAACACCACCCACCTAAATAGCGTAGGTCCCTTTCAAGCCAAAACAGCTCTGTGCACTGTGTGGATTAGGATTGGGATCAGGCCAAACAGGCTGGTCTTCACTCCCCATGTCAGGTTTTAGACAGGAAGTAGACGTGAGGACATGCTAACGCTAAGACAGAGATTCAGGAGACATGATCATAAAAACACCAAGAAACACAAGAATATGACAAAGACCAGACAACTGAACACCAGAGCTTAAATACAAAGACTAAAGACAAAACACCTGAGGAGGGGCGTGGACGCACATAAACCACACCTGTGGCATACAGGGTGGGGCTAAGAAACGTATGGACGCAGACATAAACAAAACAGAATGGAGGACCGTATCATGGGTCTATCATGCATCAGTGAACCTTGGGTACCACTCTCTTCTTGGTTCTAGGCACTAAATACTGCATACCCGGAACACTCCTGTGTATGGGAGCAGCCTTGAAGTTGGTGATGGCCACCGTCCATAGCGCACCAGTGTAGGGTGGAGAGATTTCCCCTGGTTGGTGTATCTTCTGAGGGTGGAGAGAGTGGGGATTTCTGGCTCTTGGATTCATCCGGTGGATCGCTGTTCATTCTAGGCCCAGTCTGGCCCACCCATTTGAGGAGGCGTACTCTTGAAAGGAGGTGCACTCCATTGTGGAGAGGCCGTGGGGGCTCAGGGTGAGCATCTCGGGGTCAGGTTTTTGCGAAGGGAGACATGACGTGCTGGCCGGTCACTTCCGGGTGTCTGGTCTATACAGTTACTGGTTGGGGATTCCTAGTTAAGAATCTTCAGTGTGAAGAATGAAGAACGACTAATCTGACTGGTCACATGTCCATAGATCCTATTGGAAGAAGTTCGATTTGAGCTGCCAAGGCAATAGCGTAAAAGGGAGTCATTATTAATTGGAACCCGTCCATATTTTCGCAAAGTTGGTTCCCAACGCGCCTGAAACAGGTTTCTGATGGCTTAATGTTGGGTGCAAAAATGTAGACCTTCTAGAGAACCCTGAGGACTGCTGTGAGAATCACTAAAGTAGATGAATGACCACATCTGCTTTCCTCATTTGCCATTAACATACCTGAGGTGGCCATAGCGTCATACCGGCACCATCACTGTTCAGTTCTTGTCCATTTGCTCGACATGGCTTCAAAGATATGTGAACATCCATCCTTGGAAGGGAATCCTGTCCACTTCCAGTCCTCAGCGTCCTGCTGGATTGCCTCATAGCTCTGTTTGTAGAACATATGAGAAGCAGGGTTATGTTAGATTCATGGTCTAGCAGTATGCAGGGCATCTGGTTGTGTTTATCCAATGAGTCACGTTTATCCATGTTCTCCTACCACAACGGTACCACTGGAAACCACTGGACCATGTGAGAATTACAAAGTGTTAGCAAGGCCACCACACCCCTCCAGCAGTCATGTCTGGTGCCACCAACTGTCTGGCCTAAAGAAACCTCAAAATGTGCAAATCATTAAATAAAACCTGCAACGCGCCCTGAAAGCATTTCTCCTGTTAATGGGGATGTTTCTTTGTGTCAGAATTTTATAGTTGACTAGTAGAACCAATGTGCTGTATTTCACAATGACATTGTAACTGGTACCAAAAAAGGTGAACACATTCCGGCATCACTTCACTGGCTTCCAGTTTGTTTTAGAGTTAAAACATTTTTCGGGTTATTTTTAAATGTCTTCATGACCTCGACCCACAATATCTGTCTGATCTGCTTCAGCCCTGCGTTCCTTCACGTTCTCTCAGTTCAGCAGATCAGTTATTGTTAGTCGTCCCTGAAACGTCCTTTCACACTTTTTCTCAGTTGCTTTTAATTCAGTGATTTTTTGATTTTTACTGTGACTTAAAATTTGTTTTAGTGTTTTACTTAGTAAATATTATTTTACTTTTATGGTTTTTAGTTTTTTTATTTGTATTTTATATATATGTACAGAAGTGCTATATAAATAAAGTTGGACTGGCTTGTGTTTTTAGCAACAAGGAAAAGAACACGCATTTTAAATTGCAGTTCTATTTTTATATAAATTTTATTGGAGTTCCTGTGATCTTTCTCTCTTCTGCTGCTGTAACAAGCAAATTTCTCCAGCAGGGAACCAATGAAGTTTTGTTTTATTCTATATTTATACATTCTATTATATTCTATTACATTCTAATTTATTCTATTACACTATATTACATTACATTTACTCTATTTTTATACTGTTCTATTCTATTGTATTTGTATTTTATTCTATTACATTCTATTCTATTTAATTTTTTATATATTCTATTGTATTCTATTTATATTCTATCCTATTCTATTCTGTAACATTCTATTGTATTACATTACATTCTGTTGCATTCTATTCTATTCGATTACATTCTATTCTATTCTATTCTATTACATTCTATTATATTACATTACATTATATCATATAACATTACTTTACATTACATCCTATTACATCCTATTACACTCCTATTCTATTCTATTCTATTCTATTCCCTTACATTCTATTCTATTCTATTCTAATTTTATTCTATTCTATTCTATTCTATTCTAATTTTATTCTATTCTATTCTATTACATCCTATTCTATTCTATTCTATTCTATTCTATTCTCTTGTGTGGTATTGTATTGTATTGTATTCTATTCTATTCTATTCTGTTCTATTCTTGTTTAATTCATGACAGGAGCATTACATAGGACATTATGACAGGAATAAAAGTTTAAACCATAATAATATCTAATTTCTTAGGTGATATTCTGCAGCACAGTATTGCATCCCCTAGTTTCACAATTTTGCAGGTTTATACTGTTTTCATGTTCCCATCAATGTTCTCTCAACATAATGCAAAGCAGAAAAAATGGTTTGGTATCAGAAGTAACTTTGACAGTGGCCATATACTGAAGCCTGGACAAGGGGGTCAGAGCATCTCTAAAATGACAAGTCCAGTAACAAAAGTGACCCAAGGAAGGTTAAGGGTGAATTGGCCTCATAGTCATGGACGGCCAAAACTCACTGATGCATGTGGGGAGTGAAGGTTAGCTTGACTGTTCTGGTCCGAAGAAGAGCTGAAGTAGCACAAAAAATGTTATCAGAACACTGTGCCACTCTTTTAGTAACGTACACAATATTAGGCAGATGGGTGTAATGTTATAGTCAACCAGTGTGGGTTTATATCAGTTACCATAAGGAAAAGAAACCAAACATTGTGAGTGTCCTCACAATTCAATTCTTCCATTCGATTCATTTAGCTGATGATTTGATCATTTTTAATATCTTAAAATCTGCAACGATGCCTTTCACTGAGGTCTGCGAACAATACGTAATATGATTTCATGAATTTCACACAATCCGCTTCATATCCAACTAAAAATATTGTATTATTAAAGCTCAAATACAGCGATATAGTCAAAAGTAAAAGCAACTTTTCAGTATAAAAACACTGTGAAACTTATGGAATGAACACACATTGATTTTCATGTGTTAGATTGATCAGATTATGTGTTATTTTGCTCGATGTGCACTGTGGTGTTGTGTGTTCACAATGACAAATATTCACTACAGGGGTTTGGGAGCAGCTGCTGATGTCCAGAGAAACAGAATGACCTGAAACATCTCTGGTAGTAGTAAGAGCTGGCCGATGAAGGAGGCCAATATGGCCGCCATGTGATTTAAACTGTCTTCCAGGCTTTTATATACAAGTTCTCCAAACAAAGTACTCTTCTGTTTCTTTGGGTTGGTTGGTTTGTTTGCTGAGTATTTTGTCTCTAAGTAAAGATCACAGTTACCTGCTCGGTCACCAAGCTTCTCAGAACCAAAGTGAAAAGACCATTCAGTTTTTGCTCGAGGCCTAAAATGCCATAGAATGATCTTTTCAATCACTCACACGGCAGCTCAGCAGAGCTCTTGCTTTAGGGGCTCTCAAACACAATGGTCAGCATCCACTCTGAAGAAGCAGTGTGCTCTTCCTAATGAACCGTGATGCTTGTTGCCCATCACAGCAGAGACCTGCTGGCAGTGCCCTACGGCCTCCGCGGCTCCACTGGCCGTTCTCGCATGTTCATGTATTTCATGCTCCAGTAATGAGAAGGTTCTGGCTTCTACATATCGACCACAGATCCATTATTAACATGAGACCCAAAGCTTGGCTTTAATCTTAGCCCCTCCTCCCTGGTCCATAGCAGCTGCTCCGGATAAGATTTATTATGCAATTAAACATCAGTGCGAGCAATACATTTTCATCTCTTAACAATGGGACTGCGTTTGGACAGCATGCGCTAAATCAGCTCATATAAGAACGGAAAGTTGTATGAGCAAAGCGCAAAGAAAGCAATGATTCAGCTCACGGCTCACACACGTTGACATGACCAGCTCATATTTTATGTATTACAGCAGGGAGCACTTGATCAATAGCTCCAACCCTATAGATCTGAAGCATTTTTCATTCTAAATGATCAATCTATTGTTGTCTTTTTGGATATTCATGTTTCAATGGAGCAACAGCCATTGAACAGCAACAGGTGCAGGAGAGTTTTACTTTGTCACCTCTGTTGGCTACCTAAAAAAATGTCTAGTATTTGTGAGTGTGTATGAATTTCAAGTCAATTTTATATGTATAACACTTTTTATAATTAACGTTGTCACAAAGCAGCTTTACAGAATTTACAGAATTACAGAATGTACAGAATTTACAGCTCTGTGATGGGTTGGCCTCCTTGCCTCGGCCCATAGCCAGCTGTTATCAGCTCCAGCTGTTTTCTCCTCACTGTACGTCTGTTGCACTGTGTTCTATGATTTAAAGGAAAGTGTTGAACTTCTTTGTAGCTCTTACATCAGTGCTGTCATGTCTGAATTAATGCTTGATTAAAGGCATCACCCAAGTAAATAAATGTAAATGTAAAATGTAGTTCATGCATTCTACTACTGTATATGACAGTAAATAGGCACAATTTTAAAAAGAGCCAGAGAATGCGACGTAACTTGTATACCGGTATATACATTTTTTCATCAACCCAATAAAGGATGAACGTCAAAACCCACAGGTTACAGCCTTGGATTGCCTCTTTACTGCCCCCACAGGTCAACACACAATATTACAGACTGGACTGACTCATTACTGCCCCCACAGGTCAACACACAACATTACAGTCTGGACTGACTCATTACTGCCCCCACGGGTCAACACACAAC
>JBBIGC010056932.1:0-11184 GCA_037576955.1 Lepidarchus adonis | reverse complement strand
TGCAGACAACCGTAGAGCCGTCTGTGCTTCTTGATCATGCAAGACATTCCAGCATGAGCCTCACAGTCTAAACACCAGACGACTGGTTTGAGGATGTTCTGAAAGGGCTTATGGGAGGTGGACTCATCATCAAGCTCATCCTCCTTAGAGCTTTCCGAGCTCTGATATGAAGCACCAGGTAAATACTCTGGATCTTCTGGGACACCTTCAACGTTATCCTCCATGGCAATTAAGGCCGCCTCCTCCTCCTCCTCCTCCTCCTCCTCCTCCTCCTCCTCAGCATTTGCCTCCTCATCGGATGATACCACCTCAGCCTTCTGGGAAAACAGAAGAACATCTAGTGTGGATTGCATAATGAATCACGAAGTAAAACAGTTTGTTGAGGAACTTTTGACTGAAGAGGTATAAAGGTCGATGCCAATAGAAAAATCTGAATCACTCCCACCAGCAATCTCAACCTGTGGTTCCCCAACCCTGGTCCTGCTCCCAACACAACTACTCAAACTATTGACTGAATTAGCCTCTGATGTGTTAAGTTGAAGTAGGTATGTAGAAACTGAAATGTGAGGAGTAGAGGGTTGGAAACCATGGGTCTAAACTTTTAGTCCAGTTTAGGGGCAGTGATGGCCTAATTGTGAGGACCTTGCCCCTGGGATCAGAAGGTCCAGCCCGGGCACCACTGAGGTACCCTTGGGCAAAGCACTGTCCCCAGTACACCGCTCCCCAGGCTTAATGCAGGTTTAATGGGTTTAATGCAGATGTTAAATTTTTTTATAGTGCACTTTGTGAGACTAAGTGTGTTCACATTAACACTATAAGTCACTTTCTGACTAAAATGTTGTTGTTTTAAAAAACATATTCAGTTCATTGCAGTAGCCAAAAATAGGCCCAGGAATCAAACAAAAGTTTCTAGTTATATTAGTCACAACTGAAAATGATTTGTAAGAATATGATTGGTAAAGACATTATTAGTCAGTTTTATTGACAGACACGTGTATATGTCCCTAGAGATGTTACTGTCTTACCATTTAAAGGCTTTTTCAGTGGTCCCCAACCACCGGGCCGTGGAGCATTTCAAACCGAGCTTTAAAGTAGTGGTGGCCTAGTGGTTAGGACATTGCCCCTGGGACCAGAAAGTCGCAGGTTCAAGTCCCAGCCCGGGCAACACTGAGGAACCCTTGAGCAAGGTACCGTCCCCACTTCACTGCTCCCCGGGCGCTGTTGATAGCTGCCCGTGTGATGGGTTAAATGCAGAGCACAAATTTCGTTGTGGTGCAGTGTGTGTTCACAATAATAGAAAAATCACTTTCATTTCACTTATTATATTTACAAAATGCCAATCCACAAAAATATTGCCTGACATTAAACCAGTCCGTGGTGCAAAAAGGTTGGGGACCTCTGACGTACATCAATACAATTTGCCGGCCGTTCAAGTGATAGTTGCTTTAACAATAATTAATACATTATCTGTAATCCTTAATATTTTTTACACTAATTATTTGGTATATATTATTTTATTTGTGCTTTTTAAGCCTGAAGGGGTCAAACCACCAACTTAATTCTTAACTGACGACAGAAATGGCTCAAATAAATCAACATTATTCAGCACTGCCTTAGGAATTTTCATAGGACAATTTTTAAAAATGTGTTCAGCTCAAATATTTTGTTCAGGCACTAATATTGTTTAACCTTTTTGTTGAGTAAGAATTTTATTGAAATAGAAACTTTTTGAAATTCTTTCTGTTCTATGTGGTACGTCATTTTCTCCCATAGGTGGAAATGTTGCGCTATTGGTGGCACATACATCAGTATGTGCTATAGGAAAAAGTTAGTTTTTTTGCGGCATCGTTTTGCATTTTGCATCGGTTAACTTTCAAGTAAAGACTATTTGAAGTGAGAATTTCCAGTGTTCGGACCGTGAAGTTGTGATAACCGTGACGGGACTTGAGGCAAATGTAAAACTGACTATTTTTGGGGAGGAAGACCTCGACTGTATTAGCCTCGTAGCTCCAGTTCAAAAACGCCAAACACCTCAACATCACCTTCTGAAGAACAAGGTGCCGCTATGGTCTCATTAAAGTGAACTCAGGAGACTATTTCAACCATTTGATGTTTTATTTATTTCCCTCATTGTTCAGCTTTTCCCAAATGTTCAGTAAAATGAAGCGAGTTTAGATGAACTGTCTGTCTTCTTGCACACTGCACTTACCACCACGATCTCCACTGGCGATTGCTCTTGAGGGCTTAGGGGCGACTCAACAGCCTCAACAGTCTCGGGAGGTGTAGACAGGGCTTCGTCGTAGTCCACTGAATCTGCAGGTTCTTCATCACTGTAGTGTTGGCTCATCTGCCTGTTTGTGCCAACACCAGTCTCTCTGGTCTTGGGTGCGACCGAAATACCTACACACCAGAAATGGGCTCAGTTTGTAACCTGAATATGCAGAAATCAGGGTTTGAACAGAACTGAGTGATGTGCTTGTCTGACCCTGGCTTCGCCGGTGTATGAGCGTGCTGGCGGACAGCTGTGTTCCCACGCTCCTGACCGGCTTCGGCAGGGGGTCACACTGCAGCCCGACGTCACGCGTTCGCGGTGGTTCAATCTGAGGACCGTCATTCAACCAGAACGAGTCGTCATCCTTCATAAGAGACATACCATCAAAAAACGGCTTGTGAATCAAACTCTGGGACTGGTTATTGTATGTTTACCATATTTCACTAACGATAGGCCGCCCACATTATAGCCCCCATTCTATAAGCTGCAGAAAATGCTCATTTATTTTTAAAACTCTAAGATAAGTCGCTCATGTTATTATCTGCAGTGTTACTGAATTTACTGATCTGAAGTAGAAGAATATAATTTCACCCCTGGAGCCTTTGTAGCTCAATACCAGTGACATTATACTGTAGTTCAGCATAAACTATTAAACTGATCAAATTTACCGATATAATACCACAACACTGCAGAATTTAAGCTCCACACAACATCTGGAATATCCAAAAATTGATCAGCGACAGCAAAGCAGCACGGGTCGTATTTGACCACGTTTACGAATCTGATATTAAAGGATTTGAAGAAAGATAACCCTAATAATTTTAGTATTTTAGTGTTGCTAAATTTATACTGAAGAATTTACATGTAGACAGATGATTGACAGCACTGTACTGCAGTAGCCCCACCCTCCAAATTAAACTCACCTTTTCCAGCCAACAATAAACCTTTGTTCCCTTTATTTCTGTTAAATTGAGCTTACTATTATATATTAGGATGTAATGTAATGTAGCAAAGGGTGGATAAAGTAAATGGTTTGCAAAATCAACGTCTATCCTTGGGGAAATACGGTACTTCTGCCCAAACCTTAGTGTCAAGTGACACGTAGCTTTGTATTCCTACATTATTATTATTAGATCAGATATTTATTATTGAGAATGAAAGTGCATTGCTGCCAGAATCTAGGTAGAAATAAAGAAATATAGTTTGCAAGTGATGGAAGTTCATTGAATTTAATATATTAATTGTATTGTATTAATAATTGTATCTGAACCCCCCCCCAAAAAAAAAGAAAGAACACGCTCTTATCGGTGTTAAAAATAACAGACATGTCTAGAAAGGTTTCTTGGGTTGATGCCACAGAAAAGACTATTTTGGTTCCCCAGAGAATCTTTCATATTTTTTCATTGAGTGTAAAAGAATTTTTTTTTAAATTGAAAGAACTTCTTAAAATACCAGTAAACCATCTAGCAAATAAACTGTACTTGAAAAAGATAAAGATCAGCAAATTCTGGACTCAACCCAACATCAGCACTGGAAGTCTAGAACTTTCATCTCCAGAACCTCAACCTACCCTCTTCATAACACAAGCAGCTCATCATTAAGACGCCACATACTTGTGGGTGTGGTTTAGGACTAGGACTAACACTTTATCAATCTATTGATGCTTCAACCCAAATAGTGATTGATCCTATGTTTTGATCTGACGTGTGTATTTCTCTTCATTTTACTGTTGAGTGTTTTTTTCACAGAGAAGCTGCTATTTCTTATGACTCCATCTCTGTATTTGACATTTAACAATAAAACTCAGATTATAATGTGTCTGCACATGTGAGTGGTGTCGTATGGATTGTGTGAGATGATCATATTTCAGACTGACCACAGAAACCAAACGGCATCTCTGCAAATTCAACATGGAATCGAATCTTTGTGATTTACACCACATTTGGACTTAAAATCAAACTAAACTTCACAATATCGCTGAATTCTCAGCCTTTTTACCCAAGAGGGAGTTGTTTAACAAACTGCTGTGACCTAGTCATTGAGAAGACAACCACTGAATCTGATCCAAGATCAGTTCTGCTTATGACTTAAGTTTTTTAATGAAACTTTTATAGCTCTCAGTAAGTCATACTGTATCCTAAACCACATCCACAAGTCTGTTACACCTTATGCAGAAGTGGTTTGACTGGGCTGAAATGACCAGATTTATTTACTGAGAAGATCTAGGTGACACCAGACATGAGACAAGACTTTGCTAATGAAAAAACTACAATATAACAGTGTTTCTGCTGGTGTCAAGTTAAATTTAAGACCATTTTAAGAGCATAATGAATGATATTTAAGACCAAAATGATATGAGAAACCCAGAATCCTAGAATTTCTGAAAGAATACATGATTCACATTGATCAGCTCATTTCTGCATTCAGGAGAAAGATGATGAGATGTTTAGACCCAGTCCCTGGAAACCTTACAGCAGGGCATGTGTGATTTCTGAAGAATTTGATCTGATTTGATGTTTTTCTGATTTCTAAAGTGCCTTGAATATCGTTAGCGTCTTCTTGGCCAATGTGCAGTAGCTTCACACGGAGTTTTACACTAAATACATCATCGTTCTCCAGCAGAAAACCTAATAAAACACCACATTACTTCACAAACCAGCCATCGCCCTCAATAGAGATGAATTCAGTCCCACATTGGTCTCGGTTTTAGTCTTATTACAGTTACACCTGGACCGAAGGAAAGAACTACAACGCTGATGGACACCATCCCATCAGAGAATTCGGAGATAAAACATGTCGATGTTGACATTTAAGGCATAAATGTAACGTTTCTAAGACCTAGTGCATAAAGTCTGACTTTTTACGCCATTTTAAGGCCTTAAAATCAGATTTTTACTTTTTAGACCTTAAGACTCCACAGAAACCCAAAAGTAAATGTTGTAATTTAAGTAAATCTGTTGAGTAGTAGTAATCAGTACCTACCTCACATTTCAGTACGAGGATATCAGGGCTACTGGGATTCATATTGTGTCGCTCCATTTGTCGGCCATACTGCTGGTCCACAAACAGAAAGAGGAAGGATTTCACATGCACTGCATCCTCAAAGTCATAACACTATTATCCACCTCCCCTAGCGCTGAGCAATGTGATATTTAAGGTTTTCGTGAGAAACTGAGCATTTTGTAATATTGTCAGTAGTTATATTTAAGTAGTTTTATTTTAGAGAGATAGTCAGTATTTTTGCTTGAGTGAACTTATTGTATTGCGGTCTGAGAAACAGAATAATAAACATATTTACTCATTACAGGGGGTCCTTGAATTTTGGAAAAGTTCAAAGTTCTTTGGGAAAATACGTTTCGAAAAGTCGAAACCCCTTACATAAGCGTCTACTGTGTTTTTCCCTGGGGGCATTCCTCGGTCAGTCCACCAGAGGGAGAAATTCACCCACCTGAGACTCTGTATTGCACCTTTTTTATTGTTTTATTAAAAGGTACTTTCACTTTTCACACCATATTTGTAAAAAAAAAAAAAAAAAAGCATTTGGGGTTGTGTCGTAACCACAATTTTCATAAGTCGAGTAAGTCATAATTCAAGAACCCCTTGCATACATTTTAAATACAGCCCTGTTGTCTCTTTTTCATTGTTCCATCTTAAAAAATGGCATATCGTGTATTGAAAAAAATTCTCCAGGTATCGTGGGATCACCCACCCCTAACCTCACCCCACTTTATAGCTCAGCTCAGAGGCTTAAACTAAATCCAGCAGACACAGTAAAGAAAACGTGTGGTCAAGTCTGGAACTCCTCATATTAATAAGTTATTATATTTACTCAATACTAGGGTTGAATCAATATCAGCAGATATGTGTTTGAGAATATTTCAGCAGAAGATATGCATAAAAAATATCAGCATTGGCTGAAAAATCCCATGTATTATCCTAAGGCTGTTTATTACATTCTTATTATTATTAGGGATGAACAATGATAACAGAATCAAATAAAAAAAAAAATTCATTGCCAAATATTTGCTTAAAAAAAAACTATATAGTCATCAGAAAGATGTTTATATGTGACAGATATTTCAAACTGATATTTGATTTTGCATTCATTATGCTTTGAAAGAGATGATTCTGAATAACTCGTATAATTCAATAAAAAATGCTTCGCTTAAGTTATGCGACCGAAGTTTTACACTGTGTAAGGAGAACAATGTAGTGCAGTGTAATTTACACTGTAAAATGGACCTGGAACCACAACAGCACATCCTCAATACTGCAGCACCTGAACCGAAAGCATCACCTCATTAACTGTACTTCTCCACCCACATCTCAAACACGTCTTCTCCATTAATCTAATAAAAGTGACTAAAAATGAGGAATAACTTGCTCATTTTAAAAAACGTTTCATGTTGCATAACACACTATCGACGTAGTTGTTTAAAAACACAAAAGTATGATTTATCCAATTACTCGATGATGGGAAAAAAATACTTGATTCTAAAAATATTTGATAGTTGCAGCCCTATATCTATCGGTCTATCTATCTTTGCTTTTATTCATGTATCCATTCATCCACCTATTTCTTTGTTTTTCTTGTTGCTTCTTTTAAAGGCTCAGAACTCCTCCATTTTTACAGGGCTGGGCAACATGACAATATTTATCATTATTGTGATAAATTATGGCCCCAATATGATTTTCGGATCATATGGTGATATTGACAGCACTTAAACGGCTGAACAAAACAGCATAGTTAGTCTTACGTCTACAATTTGTACTCATCATACTTTTTTTTTCTCCCCCAAACAGAAACATAGACAAGTGGACAAAAACAGCAAAAATTACAACAAAATGGGTAACAAACAAAAATAATGCAAAAATTAATTATATATATATATATATATTATATATATATATAATTCACACACACACACACACACACACATAGTGAATAGAAATATAACAATACACTAACAATATGTGGGTATTTATGAGTCAAAGTAAATTGGGGAAAGAAAAAAAAAAGAGACAGGAAGGAAAGATGGAGACCCCCCTTAACTAGCACCGAGATATGATGATTACAATGGTGTTATGCACAACACCTGAATTTATCATACTTATTTTAAATGGTATCGTGACTGATATCGTGACCGATGATCCAAAAATTCTTTCAAAGTATTGTGATATTAGTTTTTTTGCCATATCGCCCACCTCTACTAAAAGTACAGAGGAGTCAGTGCAGGGGAAGGGTGACCATGGAACTGACTGCCACAGAGATTTGAAGGGTTCAGACATTTTCATTTTTATCATTTTAACTCTTAAGGACTCACTGTTGTCACTGGGGTGATATTTTATATAATTTTATTATATTTTTTCATGTTTTATTGTTATTTATACTCTTATGTTAATTTGAAACATTATCTTCCTATCTGTATGGACTTCATTGTGCAGCACTTGTTATAAATGTACTATGAAAATACATTTGACCCTGAACTTGGACCTTTATTGTCATTGGCAGATGTGAATGTGAAAAATGTCTAATCCTGGCCTGAGTCTACAGATCCCATGTCACTAATAATTCAGATTTAAAAACCACAAGCTGCTTTAAATCTTCAGGAACTTCAGTAAGATTCTGATTCAACCAATCAGCTGAAATCTCAGAGGATGTAGTGTCATATCCCAAAACCTTTAATCAGGGATTTAAGTTTCATTTTATAGAATAATTTAGAAGAGTGTTCAAATTTGACAGAATTTTGATGGGAATCTCACAGCCCTTGACAGCGAATTTTTATTATCATTTTTAAAAATTATTATTATATTATTACTGATATTTTGAGTTTTCCTAATGCAATACATAACCTCCACCCCACAAAAAAATAAAACACATATATTGTACATTAAGGCATCTGTCCTCCACATCTTAACACTGAACCCACACAAATTCCAACAACTATTTAAAGCGATGAATTTTTGGCTGAAACACTGTAGGGAGAATCTGATTTTCTCTGATTTTTATTATAATTCTTAAGAATTTACAGTATTGTTTGCATTTTTAAAAAATATTTACAATAGACGTGCAGTGGTTAGCGATGTCCCCTCGCGGGAAGAAGGTCCTGGGTTCCACCTCCAGACCAGGTGTGGAGTGTATAACGCCTCCCTGTGTTTGTGTGGGTTTCATCCGGGTTCTCCGGTTTCCTCTCACAGTCCAAAGGCTTGTGGTTTAGGTTGATTGGCTGCTCTACATCACCCACAGGTGTGTGTCTGAACGGTTGTCCTCTGATTGGTTGGCCTCCTGTCCATAGTCAGCTCCGGATTGGAGAAGCAGTTTGGACAATGAATGAATGAATGTTCAGAGCAGCTGGAGGTGGGACGTAGGGTGGAGGTGGAGGTCAGACTGAATTGGCTTTTTTGTAAACTTCCCTTCCATCCCCAATGTTCTCACTGTGATTTAGATCAGGGGAACATGCAGGATGGTCCAAAAGAGTGATGTTCTCCTGGAAGAAGTCCATTTTCCTGTGGACATTGTGTATTGTAGCGTTGTCCTGTTGAAGAACCCAGTTGTTACCTCTCAGATGAGGACCCTCAGTCATGAGGGATGTTCTCTGCAACATCTGGACGTCTTGACGCCCCTGCACCTCCTGAAGCTCCATTGCTCCACTGAAGACCAATATGGGGCCTCCTCCACTGTGGGGTGTAGAGAATATCTTGGATCTGCTCATCATACCAGTAACGTTAGAAACCATCAGGACCATCAAGGTTAAATAATTTCTCATCAGAGAATAAAACTTTCTTCCACTTTTAATGTCCCACGTTTGCTGCGCTCTCTCCAGTTCTGTGGCGTCAAGGAGACGAGGCCTTTGAAGATGTTTGTTTTTGAAGCCCTTCAGTCTCAGATGAGTCTGATGGTTATGAGGCTGCAGTCGGCTCCAGGAACGAGCTTAATTTGGGTGGAGGATCCTCCAGCGTCTTGACGGATCCTCCAGCTCAGTGCTGGGTTCTTCCACTTGACTTTTTGTTACATAACCCTCAGATAATTTAAGAACTTCCAAATGACTCTTACTGTGGAGCTGAGAGACCTGCTTATGAAGTTCAACCACCTTCACACAGGGAAAGTTTTCTTGCATTTGCCATCACAACGTCATGACAGTGAGAACCTGACAGAAAATGGCAATGAATTTTCTTTTGGCTTTAAAAGGCATGTGGTTTTGATTTTGATCAGCTGTAAAACAGCCTGTTTCAGCGTAAACGTGGTTAAAAAAATGTCTCACTCTCATTTCTTCTTGTAGATGTTGAAGCTCTACTTGGAACCTTGTTACGATCCAACCATGATATGATTTTTTGCCATTTGTCAAGTGGTCTTAAACTTTTAATCAGGAGTGTATATAAAAGTAAAATGTGCAATGATCTTGGTATTGTATCGGTATCTGCAGATATTTGCTTTAAAATCACTGCATCACAGATGTTCAGTTGTGTGTGTTTTTATGACTCTGGAAGAGATTACAGACGACACGATGCTAAAACGCTAGTTGTCCTCATTGTACTCAAGCTTACAGAAATACAATGATCAGCCTTAACATTCAGACCACCTGCCTAATAGTGAGCAGGTCCCTCATGATCAGCCATAACATTAGGACCACCTGCCTTACACGGAGCAGGTCTCTCCTGCTGCTGAAACAGTGCCGGACTCCTTTCTGTCAGAGTAGCGCTAACATTCTCTACAGCAGAAGCTAATCTGTGGCATCAGACCAGCTGTCACGCCCCACATGCATCAATGAGCCTTGGGTGCCCATGACCCTGTTGCTGATTCACCAGTTGTCCCTCATTGGATAATTTCTTGTAGGTTTTAACTAGGGCTGTGGTAAAAAATATTTCGAAACAGCAAAATATTATCACATGGATAATACACACACTGATACAGACGCTGCTGTATCAATATGGGCAGTTTAAGAACTTTGTCAAGGGTACAATTGTGTAGCAGCAGTTCTGAAAAAGAAACATCAGCTAAAATCACGGCTAACATTGCGGCTAACTTTGCGGCTAACATTACGGCTAACTATGCAGCTAACATCACGGCTAAATATGAGGCTAACATCATGGGTAACTACGCGGCTAACTATGCAGCTAACATCACGGCTAACTATGCAGCTAACATCACGGCTAACTATGAGGCTAACATCACGGCTAACTACGCGGCTAACTATGCAGCTAACATCATGGCTAACATCAAGGCTAACTATGCAGCTAACATCACGGCTAACTACGCGGCTAACATCACGGTTAACTACGCGGCTAACATCACGGCTAACTACGCGACTAACAAGGTACTGATTGTTTTGCTAGTTCTTGTACAAATTTATTTCCAGCCGCTGTAGAGAATTAACAGAAGGACACATGGACAAGATCCAAAAACAAAGGAAAGCCGGTATTAAAAAAGAAGAACGTGCCATCTACATTTTCATCTACTTGTAATGTAAAGTGAACATCAGTACAGCTGACTAGCGGGAAAAACTGAGCCAAGCTTCACAGATGAACAGTTGATACAGAACTTTAGTTAATAATAACGGTACTGTTATTTATCTCCGTCACTGTTTGCAACCAAAACCGGAGACAAATTACTGTACTTTATATGTCACTGTGGAAACTCACTACTGATTTTACATTAGAGGTTTTCATCTGTTTGTTGTAGGAACGACAACGGTGTAACTAGTATGAAACCTACACTGGTTAGCGCTGAAAAAGGTCCTGGGTTCGATCCACAGGTGTATTTCTGTGTGGAGGAGTTCTCTCCATGTTTGTGTGGGTTTTTTGGTTCAGGTTGACTGTCTACTCTACATCACCCACAGGTGTGTGAGTGTGTGTGTGTGTGTGTGTGTGTGTGTGTGTGTGTGTGTGTGTGTGTGTGTGTGTGTGTGCGTGTG
>JBBIGC010056922.1:0-11185 GCA_037576955.1 Lepidarchus adonis | reverse complement strand
CACCCACCAATCCACACACACTGCACTATTAACCCCCATCTCACCCACCAATCCACACACACTGCAACTCTTTCCACATATTTCCCACACCAGACACTACATAGTCCACAATGCATTGCTCCCCATTAAACATGCCTACGGCTACAGCTAGCTAACCTGTGTATACCAGACAAATTACGGAGTGTTACTCTTCTTTCTGATCTAAATTATTGTTGGGGACATTTCAGCTAGATATTGGCAGGGACTCACAACTCCACACAACTGGATTACTGGGTCTTTTCTCCAGCAATGTGTGTTTACTCAAGTTTCCTTGTAGCATCATCCATCGCTATGAAACAAGTACCAGAAAGAAATGTGCAGAGATACAGCCGTCACAAAATAATCCACACTCTGTTCCATCAATGTTCTAAAAGTCAGACTTTAGATTAAATGTGGCTTCACCTAAGTCCCCTGCCAGTGAGTCAAACTGGTGGCAAATGTGCCATTGGCGTATTGATTATTGTATCATGTGAGTAAGGATGAAAATAAAGTATCACCATGTTGATATTTTGTCACACCAATCAGCCAAAATGTCACCACTGACTGTTAAACTGAATAACACTGTCTATTTAGTTATTTCATTACAATGGCACTTTCAGTGAGGTGGGATAGATTAGGCTTGTTGGAATGGTCAGTTCTTAAAGTTTATGTGCTTGAAGCAGGAGCATAGGAACTTTAAAAGGTGATGACTTTAGCATCTTCAAACAGCATGCCTTCTGGAGTATCAGAATGAGACAATTTTATTGATTCCGGGGGGAAATTCTCTATGTGTTGACTGCCACAACACACAACACACAAAGACACAGAGACACAGAACAATAAAATAGTCTAAAAAACTCTAAAAGTCTATAGATAGAAAAACAAGAAAAACAACCATTCTAAGAAGAACATTGAGCTTTTTTGGCAAAAGTAAATGAGTACTATGTTAAATTATGTAATGAAAAAGTTGTGTTGTCCACGAAGAATGTTGCACATGAGAATATATAGACTATAGACAGACAATATATATAGAATATATAGACTATAGACAGACAATATATATAGAATATATAGACTATAGATAATGTTTTAGCTCCATATAATCACAGTTTGAACTATGACAGTAAATATGGCAAGGAGCAGCATGTTATTGTCCAGATTATTGTGTGGGTGTGGGTGTGTGACTGAGGGAGTTCCAGGTGTGCAGTAGTTTGGTAGAAGGTAGTAAAACACCTGGCTGACTCGGACGGCAGAAGACAACGTGCATATACTACTCTATTCTCAGTTGCTACCTGTTGTGTTTACAGCCTATAACTACATATTACCTATATATTTCTGTTTCTTCTACTTCTATCTGTTCTCCACTGTTTCACCAATGTAGAACAGTTACTCCTCAAACAACAAAAAAATTACATCCTTTCCCTATGAAACTGTCTAGCTGTCTAGTTAGCATTGAAGGCCCAGCAGACACAGCAACCTCCTACAGCATTCCGGATAGCCTCAACACACTCTGAGGAGAATGCTAAGCGCTCATGCAGAATTTCAGCCAGCTGGCATTTCAAAGAGAGCTCTTCCCTCCACAGATAAATGGCTCTTAAGGTTATGAAAAACACATTACATGACACGACAGACACATCCTGTATTATGGTTCACCCTTGAACATCTACGTGCTACATTATCAGGGCTTCCTGCTTGGTGGAAGTCATTACGTTTTTATAGGGAAATAAAATGCGGCCATGCTCTGTTGTCCATAATGATGCCTGTATTTGATTACTGTGAATTTGATTACTTACGCTATGAAAGGAAGTTAATGATGGCCTTGCCAGTAACATGGCTCACTGAAGTGGAATGTTAAATGGATATTACCTGATAATGGAGAACAATAAGGTTATACTAACACCATAGTATCAGATCTAATAAATGGTTCAGTCAGTCGATAATTATCAAATTAGTAGACTTGAAAGTGGGTGTGACAGTTTTTTACAAAAGCATCATTGTTATTGACTGGTTGCCCTATTTGTGAAATATGATGTGGTCTGAAGGTCCAAATGGTATTTATTTTAATTTGGAGATAGATACACTTATTCCATTGGCTACAGTTGTAGCAATAACATTAAGACCACCTGCCTAATATTGAGTAGGTTCCCCTCGTGCTGCTGAGATTGCAGTGCCATGTGTATTCTGACCCCTTTCTATCAAAGATCTAAACCACAGTAGCTTGTTTGTGGGATCGGACCAGACCTTCACTCCCCAAATGCATCAGTGAGCCTTGGGTGCCCAAGACCCTGCCACTAATTCACCAGGATCACTGTTGGTAACTACCGCTGACCTGGAACATCGCACAAGAGATGCTCTAGCCATTACAATAAGGCCCTCAGATCCTTACACTCCTGCTTTCAGTATATCAGCATCAAGAACTGACTGTTTCTTTGCTACCTAATTTATCCCACCCCCCTGACAGGTGCCACTGTAATGAAATAACTAGGTAGTCAATGTTAGTCACAATCTTATACATATTTCTGTATACTTATACATTTTGCACACATTTCTATAGATCTTGTAAGATTTATTAGTTGTTTATGTATATAAGATAATTAGAATTTTTACTTTTGTTCTTTTGTTTGTTGTACCTTCAATTTTCCTGAAACAAAAATTTTGCAGACTTCTTTGGAAAAGTTCTTTCCAAAACATATTCCAGACTGACCTCGGCCCAACCAGCATTCTCTGGTTCCTTCCCATGTTCCATCTCCGCCTTTGCCCCATCTCTGCCTGCGAGGCTGTTCACTAGGCCCATTGCAATCTGAAGGAGGCAGGTTGGCTGATAAATACCTTTAAGTAATTACCACACATGCCCAGAGCATGTCTGGTGCTTATCACTGCCTCTTCAGCCCACACTTCAGCCCAAGCCTTCCAGCCATTTCCCAAAAACTCCATCAGATATCCTGGAGAGATGCAATGGGATGATGGCCCGAGGTCCAAACCCCTGACTCCCTTTTCTCCAAGGTGAATCGCAGATTCCACTGTAGACTTTGTCGACACATGTTCGTCAATGTACGTTTTCTTCTGGTAAGTTCAGCAGACAAAGTTTGATTAAGTACGGGGCCATGGTATGAATTCAGTGGAGATTATTTTTTTCAGAGACCTCGATTAGCCTTGGCTTTAATTGCTTAGTGCCCCATACAGCCGGAAAACCACTTAGTGGGAATGACAGAGCTAAGGACTTGCTGACCGACTTGCCGTTTCTCAGGCTTTTGTGATTTGGGTTCAAGTTCTGCGGTTCACAATGCCATCAGAAATAAATCCTAATGTGGGTGTGAAAATAATTAGCTTGCATTACTTCATTAGAGCAGCCTACCCGAATCGCTAAAAGACTGAAAAGTTGTGTTGCCATTCACCTTGCTGTTAGCAGCCATTCAGGCATGTAAGCAACACCTGCACACTTAGGCAGCAATTGAGGCTTGAATGCACTTTCTCATTATCTGGAGCAAAAATGCAATTAATCAGAATCGATTTGCCTCCAGCGTATAATGCAATAATGCAAATGGTTAGATCCAGTTGCATTTGGGCAAAACAGCACATTCCATGAGCTTCAAATCTTATCTCACGTTAATGCACAGTGCACGTATATAGTACTATGCAAAAAATCTCACCAACATGTGTCTTTCTGCAGCAAAAAGACAAGTTCTCATTAGAATAAATGCAAGCAAACAAAAAAATTACAAATCTAAATGAGTGTGTATAAAAGTGTTGGGAGCTGTTAGAACAGGGCAGGTTTGGCGATTCAACCTCAGTACCTCCAGCCATTACCTAACACAATGATTTAACCACTGATTGAGCCCAAACCAGGGATTTGATGGTTACTACAGATAATTCCGGGCTCTGGAAATGGGAACCCAACACATTGACAAACGCACTTTTCACTGTATTAATTTTATTAGTATTGATTCTAATATTAGTGAACTGAAAATCGATATAAAAGAAGATGTCTGTTTGTCTGTTCGCTATGCGTTTCCATACAGCTGCACGGATTGAGATGCCCGACACGTCCTTTGCGTCGTTTTCTCATTACCAAAGCCTGCAAGTGCTCACATACATATACACCCCCACAGGAAAAACTGTCAGCATCGTCTATATAGAAGTGCTGTAAGCCATCCACCACCGGTTTCGCCTTCCGGAAGTAAAGTTTTCTATTGTGACTTTTCACAATTTTGTGAGTTTTCCGTTTATTTGGATGAGCGTCACGTACTTTGTACCTTTACCTACAAATGCTGCTGTTACCATGAATTCCAAGTTCCAAATTTCCCCCTTATCTGGGTACTATCATTTCCGAGCAATGCCGGGTACCCTGCTAGTAAAACAATAAAAACACTCACTGCCTCTAAACTACTTACATATACATTTCTCAGGGGGCCAAGACTTACTGTATATAACACAAAGTTGCTGATAATGTCACTGTGACATAAAGTTGAGCTCAATATCAGTTATATAAGCCTTTACACATTACAAAGCTTTGCTATTGAGCTCCAAAGGTCCCTCAGTATCTATTAAAAGCCACTGTATGTACTGCAAGTACATACATTCACTACTGAAGAGCTGTGTGAAAACAGTAACAGCAGGCATTAACGACCCATTGTGTGAACAGAAATAAAGAGCAAGGGAATTAATACTTCATTGGAAAGAAAAAGCTGGAGAAGATGAGGATGTGGTTCCTGTGTCTTTTGGAGCACATTTACATGACATCATTTGAGTTTTTTCATGCACATTGGTAAATTCAAATGTTCAAATTCAAGTTCTGATCTCAAACATCTTCTGATTTTTTGCTTCTTTTGACTAGAAGGACAAGCAAAGCAAATAACAGTGTGCTTCGAGACAAAAAGACGGAAACATCCTGTACCTGCGGTTACACTTCACCAGACCCCACTGCGATAAACCAGCGTGCAGGTCATCCCGTGTCAAGTGCTACATTAGATCAGACTTGCAACATGCCTGTGGGACGCACATTACGACAGGTGGACAACCCACTGACACGGTAAAAAGATTTCCAGTGCCATAAGAAGCCAGACGGCTGAAGAAACATGCTGATGCCATCTGGGATTGGCACGCCGACTGGACCTGCAATGGGTATATTTAAGTGGACACAACTCTTCCAAGGTAGACTTGTTCAAAGTGACAGTGACTTAGAGGGTCCATCTAAACAGTGTGGAAGCTTCCCCTCAGCTGATCTTCACTGGCTTCAAAGCTGTACTCCACCCAGACACTTCTGAAACAAGGTGGTGAGTGGTGACTATTTTTAGCACGGAATATGAATATGTTACCTATGAAATTAAGGTAAACATTAACATTTGGAGAGATTGGGGTATTCGCTTCACCCGCTAGTCATTAAATAACACAAATCCCCAAGCCGTTCTCCTAGCTGATGATGTTCTATGGGTTCTGTAGTGTATTCATGCTGTGTTTAGTTTTTCTCCAGCATGTATATGTGTTCTGATAAAGCTGAAGATATTTTTTATGGTATTTGGTAGAATCAGTCTAAGCCAAGGCTGGGGATGTGGCTTCCTGCTCCCATCTAGAGATCTTTCCAGAAAATCTAGGTACGGTAAGTGAGGAGCAAGGAGAACGTTCTCACCAGGATGTTCAGACAATGTCGAGAAACCAAGGTTTCTGGAATAAGAGGATGATGAAACTACTGCTGGATGCTGTACAACCATAATCAGACCCAGCGAAAGAAGAAGATCAGACTGTAAGAGTTTGTGAAGAAACTGACACCGTTTTGTAGATGGAACCATTGTGAGACTCTTTGACGTTGAACAGAAGAGATTGGTGCTGATACATTGTAGATGCGAGTGAAGTAAACTCACATTACTCAAAAAACAAAGCTGACGAGACTGGAAAACACTGAACACAGATCTGAGCATAAAAAACTGATTTAGAAAAGAGGGTTGTGGTCTCAGATTATTTAAAAACTTTTATTGCTTGAATTACAGCCTGATAAGTGTCTGACCTGTCTCAGGGAATATCGTCTGTATTCGCTAGATCATCATCTAGCTAAGCCAATAAGAAAAGATGCTAAATTAATGTTGGCCAAATAGATGCTGTTTAGTGCACAGTGCTGTCACACCACGAGTGTTAAAATGCCAGTTTATTCTATTACTAACCATACAATAAAATGCTAATATTCTATTTTTTCTCATTATCTGCATGAACCAATGTAGGAAAACAGTGACCACAAATTAAGATGCTTCCCATAGCCACCAACCACATCTTCTATTTAAAGTGAAGGTGACTATGTCATTGTGAACATACCTCAGTAAAATGTGACCTCTGCGTTTGACCCATCACACGTGGAGCAGTGGGGCAGCTATCAGCAGTGAAGTGGATGGGCTGGGACTTGGACCTACAACCTTCTAATCCCAGGGGCAAAGTCCTAACCACTAGGCCTTACCTTCCCTTTTTTCTCCCAAGTAAAGTGTCCCAAAGTAATCTGAGACTGATGTGGATGTAGTTACTCTGTACATTGGCATCCCTGGCATTGGCATCGCTTATGCCACATAGACCCATACACAACACTGACAACTGCCAGCGTATGAAGAGGTTCAGATGCCCTTGAGGCATTGTTCATTGTAGTCAGGAGTAAAGGATGTAAAGCACATTGCTGCCTGGTGTATTGGAGGCAGAACCTCCAATCATCTTAACATCTTAACTGCTACCCTCTACAAGTCCCAGCCATTGTGTCCTGGCACTGAAGTGAATCTCTTTGCTGCATTTCCCCCCTCACCTGTTTGCTGATGCTGTATGGCAGACTTGGTGGGGTGCTATATCCTGATGCAGTCGTGCCATCTGGCTATATCACAACTTCTGTTACACTGAGTGAGAAGCAGCCAAGAGACGTAGGAGGCAGTGAAGCGAGCCCTAAAGAAATCCGAAAACAAACAGTGCAAGAAGCAGAGGGAAACTGAGAATGGGCTGGCGAAACCCAGTGCTGCCTCGATTTGTGCTATTAATTTAGATTTGTGGTATTTGTCTGTTTATTAGATAACAAAAATGATTTTGATGTGGACTGAGCCACAAATAGGCCTCTGAAGTCATGCATCACACCCCGTCCAGACCGAAGCTATTTTTCTCCATGAAAATCGTTAATGTGTTTTTTTGCTCTTGTGCTAGCTCTGCGGTCAGCAGGAACGTTCCAGGCATTTCCTCCTATATGTATTTTTATACAGCGCATATAGAAATAATCACCCCTTAAATATTTCCATATTTTTGTTTTACAGCCATAAATGAAAACACACAAAAAAATTTCTTCTCAGCTTCACTTACTCAATGCAACCTATAACAAAAAAACTGAAAGATATCACAACTACAGTGAAAAATTATAAAAAAAAGAAAAGAAAAATAACATTAATAAAGGCGCACCCCCCATGGTTAGTGCCTCCGCTTCATTGCAAGAACTCACACACAGGTGCTTTTCTGTGTTTGCTTGTGGTTTAGGTTGACTGGCTACTCTACATAACCCATAAGTGTGAATGGTTTTCTATCTCTGTGTTGCTCTGTGATGGGTTGGCCTCCTGTCCAGGGTGGATGAACATCACATCCAAACAAACCAACATTCCTCTAAAATTAAAAGCCAATGTCAACAATCTTGAAATTCAAACAACTCTAAGGTATTTATATGGAAAAGTAGCAAATATTTCAGGTTTGGGAAATCTTTCTTCAAGACGAAGTGGAATAGCAATTTTAGGTAAAACCAGACCCGATGCTGGTAATTTGGGTGTGATCCTTGCTCATTGGGCTGCACCATCTTTACTGCCGTGAAGCCATGTAGCTTAATTTCTGTGACAATACAACAGAACTGAAGGTGAACAAAAAGTTAAACTTATTATTTGGACTTTTCAATATATTTGTATTCACAGAATGGGTGGCCTCCAGGGGTCACTGGTCACCCACAAGCCACGTCTAACAGGGCCTTAGATTAGGACACCCCCCCCTATAGTGGGGGCAGGTCAAGTGGGTCTGTAGCTCTAATTAAAGCTGGTCCGTTTCAGCAGCAGCTGCCCTGATTGCCTGCTCTGCCAAGACTCAAACGAGTGAGAAGAGGACCTCTCATAAGCCAAGACCCCATTGCCATTGGGGATGTAATTGTGTCCAGGATTGCGAATAGGTGGACGTACGTATGTGTGTATGTAAGAGAAAGAAGAAAGAGAAAGGTGAATGAAGCAGGGCATGCAAATGGACCTGGGCCTCCACAGGCATGGGTTAAAAAAAATAATACAATGAAAATGTGTTTCAGAAAAGAAGAAGATGGAAAGAGAGAGCAGCAAGAGGAAATAGGGTCATTGTTCAACATGAAAGGAAACTCTTTTGCGATCCTTTCATTGAATTCAGAGTGCTTTACATCATGCAGGAAAAAGATCAACATATCTTTAACATCCTGGAGGTTTTCCCTCCAACAAAACATTAATATAAATATAATAGAAAATAACAGGAATGCAGTAAACACTTGGGGTGGGAATCGCAGGGTATCTCACAATACGATACGCAATACGTGGCTGGCGATAACAATAATATTGTAATACCGCGATTCTGGGTTAATCGATATATCACACACAATGTATTGCTCCCTATGAAACACGCCTTCCGCTATTGCCAACTCGTTTTAACCCTGTGTATACCAGACAAGTTATACAGTTTCTGTCTGATCTAAATTATTGTTGAGGACAGTTCAGCAAGAAGAAGCTCTCCAGCGATGTGTGTTCACTCACTTTGATGGTTCGCTTGTTCGTCATCCATCACTATTAAAGTGAAGGAAAGAGACACACAGAGATATGGCCGTAACAAAATAATCCACGCTCTGTTCCATCAATATTCTAAAAGCCAAAGTCAGACTTCAGATTTAAATGTAGCTGGGTTGTTCTGTCTCCTATCTATCTTTTGGGAAGTTCTTCTTCAGCTTTCACCCAAGTCTCCTGCACTCATTCGAGCAACCCCACCCAGACAAGAGAAGAAGTAGCGACATTGGGGAGTCAAATTTGCAGCGGATGCTAATTCATTTTAAACATAGATATTGCAGATATTGTTGTATCAACTATCGTATTGCGTGAGCAAGGATGATGATGTATCACCATATCCATATTTTGTCACACCCCTAGTAAAGGTAGAGTTGGCTTTTCAATTTCCAGATCTTTCCTCATGGAAGCCCAGTGTTTGTGGTAGTCTCCATTAAATCTCTGGTTTGGCCCCAGTCAGTCCTTCCTTCCAGGTGCTGCAGGAGTTTCACACATCCATGCAATGGTTGGAGGCCTGGAGAGGAGATCTGGAACCAATCCTGTTCTTCTAACCAGCTCACATCTCAATGACTTTTACTCGTCTTTACAAAGATCAAACTCTTGATTCTTTTTACTGCTTTACTGTCTAATGTTCACTGCAGAAACACCCTCGATGCAAGATCTTCCTGTAAGGGCTTTGTGGATGGAAGTATGCGCAAGGACAGAAGGACAACAGGGTTTATAAACCAGACTAGAACATAACAACAGGAAAACATAACAGGTGGATAACATACCAGGTAGAATCCTCAAAAAGCAGAGAGACTAGATATTCGGGCTTAAATGACAAATTCAAACAATGAAAACCTGAGAAATGGTGAAGATAAAAATGGAAGACAGGTGAACATCAAATGTCAAAGGCTAGACTAAGGTGGGACAAGACAAGAACACGTGGCCAACAAAAACAAACAAGGAATCTGTGACACTCTCCATGTTTGTTTGGGTTTTCTCCCATCCATCTATCAATCCATACATCCATCTTTCATGCCACTTTATCCATTTTGGGAAGCTGGAGCCGATTCCAGCTAACTACAGGCCAAGGCAGGGTTCACCCTGGACAGGAGGCCAACCTGTCACAGGGCAACACAGAGACAGACAAACATTCACACACACTCACACCTGTGGGTAATTTAGTCATTCGACCTAAACCACAAGCCTTTGGACAGTGGGAGGAAACCAGAGAGCCTGGAGGAAACCCACACAAACACAGGGAGAGTTTGTACCCTCAACACAGAAAGACACCTGTGGCCGACCAGGGGAACAAACCCAGGACCTTCTCACTGTGAGGCAAACCACTGCATGACCGGTCCCGCACAAAAATGAAAACTTCACTTGAAATACATTTATTCAGAGAACAACAAATAAAGAAATATTTTAACAAAGGTCTGATGTTTCATCAGACTGAATATGAGTCTCACCTTTAGAAACATCTACATACATTTTATCAGCTCCACTGACCATTTAAGGGCACTTTGCTGGTTACAATTACAGACTGTAGTCCATCTGTTTTTCGGTGCCACCTGTAAGCCCCTTTTACCTTTTTCTTTAACGGCCAGGACCCCCACGGGTCCGCCGGTGAACAGGACTTCGCTTTCAGCACAGCAGTAGTTGTGGCATAGTCTAAGAGAAGTATTGATATTGAATGGCATGGAGAAAGATTTTGGACCATATTGCTGAGCTCTGTTTTCATCCCTTGAGAAAATGCCACTGGGGAAAGAAATGAACCAGGCAGCTGAACAGACAGTCTTCTCACTTGTCACTCCTTTATCTACTAGTCATCACTCAGCAGACTAAATAGCTACCAGTTTTTCCCGTCAACAAAACCGCCAATGTTTCTGTCTGATAGCTCCTGAAATCCCCTGACAGATCTGACAAACAAGCTTCTTTCATTTCCACCTTAATGCCCACTTAGCTCTCGCTTGAGTGGTTAGTCCCAGTGATGAAGTGAACTGAGGTAACGTCATTTTCCATTCAGAATGAGACATCAGTGTGACCAGATTGAGCTCAGGCTTGAGCATCTGTTGTTGTGGCCAAGTTCTGTTAAATCTGGAGATACACTTTTTATCCCTGTGTCCCAGTATTCCAGGTGTGCCCAACATCGGTCCTAGAGAGCCAGTTTACTGCCCTTTACTACAGGTCAACACACAACATTACAGTCTGGACTGACTCAATATTGCCCCCACAGGTACAATCACAACATTACAGTCTGGATCGACTCATTACTGCCCCCACAGGTCAACACACAACATTACAGACTGGATTGACTCATTATTCCCCCCACAGGTCAACACACAACATTACAGTCTGGACTGACTCATTACTGCCCCCACAGGTCAACGCACAACATTACA
>JBBIGC010056846.1:0-11188 GCA_037576955.1 Lepidarchus adonis | reverse complement strand
AAAGAGAAAGAAAGAAAGAAAGAGAAAGAAAGAAAGAAAGAAAGAAAGAAAGAAAGAAAGAAAGAAAGAAAGAGAAAAAAGAGAAAGAAAGAAAGAAAGAAAGAAAGAAAGAAAGAAAGAAAGAAAGAAAGAAAGGAAAAGAAAAGAAAGAAAGAAAGAGAAAGAGAGAAAGAAAGATTTTACAGTTCTACAATCTAATCCCTCCCATGTAAAGTTGATGCTGTGATGTTCTGTGCTCTGTGTTTAGAAGGTGCTAACAGGACACACACACACACACACACAATAATTTTTTTAATACATTCTCACCCTACCATGACCACCTCTGTCTTATGGTTCCAAGCATTGTCACCAATCTTTTTACATTTTATTTTTTATCTCAAAAGCACTTCTTTAATCCGCTACCTGTGGACTTTATAATGTCTCAGAACAACACCGCCCTGTCCTCCATCACAGCCCTGTCCTCCAGCACCGCCCTGTCCTCCAGCTTCGCCCTGTCCTCCAGCACAGCCCTGTCCTCCAGCACCGCCCTGTCCTCCAGCACCGCCCTGTCCTCCAGCACAGCCCTGTCCTCCAGCACCGCCCTGTCCTCCAGCACTATCAGCAGCAGGAGCAGTAATCCCTCAACAACAACATTGTACGTCATCAGGTAAAACATAGGCTACATTTGCTTTGCATTGTCCCCACCTGATGAGTAGTTGTTTTTCAGTCTGTTCTATCTGCCCCTTTTTTTTTTAACTTTGAGCACCCGCCCTTTTAAACGTCTCTGCACGGCCCTGCAATCATACACAGCCTGATTCAATGTGCTGGACAAATGAGCTGTTCCAGAGTCCACACTTCATAGTCTGTAGTGTTGCTAATTATTATTGTTGGGGTTTTTTTTTTTTAGCAGTGCAGTACAAGCAGAGACTCCAGCCTCCACCGGTCATACATTGTAAATATATCTAAACCTTTGCATGTTCCCACTGTACAAAGAAGAACAAAGACAGAAGAATCATTCTTAGCTCTGCAACTGCATTCTAGCAGCCTAATCCATCATAACCTTTCCAAAACTATAAACTCCTGATAATTCATATCTCAGCTGGTTTAAATCAACAAAGCCTTTTTGGGAAATCGGCACTATTCCTCATCCTTGGCATTGGTTTCACTCCCTTTCTGCAGTTCCGCTCAGTCAGTGTGGTAAAGACTGAGTGGAACAAAGTCACATTAATCGTGTATGTGCGTGGTTACAAAGCGTAATTTTCACACTATATATTAATATACTATACACAGTGGAAGAAATCATTATTTAAGCCTCTTGAGAAATTTGAAAGTTTGCCTACTGACTAAGAAACGAACAGTCTATAATTTTAATTGTAGGTTTATTTTAACAGTGCCGTTATTGGTCCCTGATGAGTGTCGCTAGGGAAAGCATAGGTGAGGATTAGAATTCCAGAGATGCAGACCTGCTATGGTCTTAGATTAAAGAATTAAACCGAATACACAGAATGAATCTTGTTCTTAATCGTCAATGTCGCTTTGTATTAGATATTTATGACTGGAGTGTTTGTAATAAAATCTCTAAACTACACACTCTGGCACCTACGTCCTGCTGCTATAAACTTCTTACAGTTTAGAACTTCCCTCTTTATAATTTCTTATTTTAATGAACACTTTAAGAAGAACTCATTTTAAATATTACTCTGCCTTTATTTACCTCTGTTTATCATCATTATTTTAATTTCTCCCAGTTTTGTATTTCACTTTCTTTTTTAAAATCTTTTCTTTCTATTTCTATTACTTGATTAATATTTCTGTACCATTTTTGAGGAGGCTCTGAGTCCAAGAATTTCATTGTTGGTTCTTGATGCGCCGACCAATCGCTCCTCGGTACAGAGTGTCCCTGTCCAGCTGCAACATAAACACAGGAACAGGAGCGCATCTCTGTACCTCCTCGTCTATCTGAAACACAGCAAATGTTTGCCTGGTACTTGGTATAAATGTTTGCAATCTTTCAGTTTCATGTCATTAATACTTCTCCAGTTTCTACAAAGAAATGAAGCCTTGTGGGGCTTTGATACATGTTAGCAAACTGAATAATACAGCATTTTCCTGAAATTCAAAAAAAGTAAAAAAAAAAAACAAAGGACACCATTCCTTACATTTAAAATAACAGTAACGTTTTTAGCCTGGTTGCTAACCAGACCTGTGTACATGTATGGGAAGCACAGAGAAGATTGGGATTTTAATTAAAGTGTCAAACTCCTAAGATAAGTAAAGGTAGTATTTATAAATTATTAAAAAGCTAAAGTATCAACTGAATTTGGCATAATTTCACTATTTGTCTGAGATTATTATATGCATTTCTTGGGATGGAAACAAACAATCATAATTCAGGTAAAAATAAATAAATATATAGTGACTTACACTAATATAAACAAATAAACAACTTCCCCCTGGGATTAATAAAGTTTTCTGATTCTGATTAATATGTAAAGTAATATTCCTCCATATTCAAATGTGTTGCTTTTTCTTGTTGCTGCAACTGATGAGTTTTGAACTTTCCAGCGCTTGTTTGCCTGTCAATGTTAGTGGGTGTGGTCTATTTCTGATATAATCCGTTAAACTGAGTTTTGACAACTCTTTTAAAAGTAAAATGGAGTAAAATTGAAGTAAAAATGTAAAGTAAAAGTGTAGTCAAATCTATTTTATTGCAGACAACAGTATATTTAAAGTTTTATTTGGGTAACTTAAAGAATAGAATAAAATTAATTAATTAATTATTAGAAAAAATACACTTCTAAAAACACGGTCAGTGACAAAACCTCTGAGAGTTTACAGTGTCAGTGTTCAGTTGAGGCTAAAAATAGTTTAGGCTTTAATAGAATCTGAAATATTTATCTTTCTGTTGCATTCAGAATGCTAGTTCTACATTTCATTTGTTTGATGCATTTTAAGCTGAAAAAAATCAAGCTTTTTGCTGTGTATTTCTATTAAGGAGGTTTTGGAGAAACACCATCGACTCTCCTGAGATTTCAAAGATCAACAACAGAGCAAAAAAGGTTCCTCAAGGAATGACCCCAGAACTTGATTAGGTCCTATAATACCAAGTAGGTAGGGTTTTATATTTATATAGCTTTTATATAGGTTTGTTAAGGTTTTATATTCCTTATATTCTTTAGAAGGCTTTAAATACTTGTGCTCTATTTATTGTTGTTATTGTTGCATGCCCTTATATAGCTTTTTAAAATTGCTCTTAAATTGCTTTCGATTGTTTTTAACTTGTGTTTATGTATCTGGAGGTTATGGGTGGTCACAAAAAGCATTTCACTACACATCATATTGTGTATGACTGTGTATGTGACAAATAAAATTTGAATTTGATCTGAATTTGATTGCGCATTAGGCCAACGTGAGTGAAGAAGCCAAAGCATAATAAGTTCTCCCATGTTTCGCATCAGAAAATTCTCATCGTTTCTTCTTCTAAAAAGAATTTGAAAATGATCATCTAAGCCAATCAGATTCTTTTGTGTCTGGTCCCTGTCCTGAATTGGTTCTGATTGTGAGTCCAGCGTTGTTGAGATGGCCTTCTCTGAGTGCTGGGCTCTGATTGAAGACCAGGTGTCATGCAGTGACAGACCTTTCTGGTGGTTCAACAACATGTCTCTGCCTTCTTTATCCAGTGTGCCAGAGAATTTCAGACAGCTGCATGGGGTTGGCCTGCACTGGATAGCTAAGTGTGGTCAGTTGGAACCACAGTGATATAGTGAGTGGTTTTACCCGTCAGTCAGAGTCAGACTGCTACTGAATGAGTCATTCCCAAAGAGAGAGAGAAATTAAGTGAGGAAAATGGACAAAAAGAAGAATAGAAGGTTTCTTAATGTGTTGGAGGTTGGTTTGTCTTTTCACACATTAAATGTTCAATGTTCCGCAGTTCAGTAGCCCGATGACCGTCCCTGAACTTGCTGGATAAAAAATTAAAGGAACTACATTATTATATTGAGGAATATTGTTTGAAAGCAAGGTTAGATTGGTTTGATGTATAGCAGTATATATGAACCACTGTTAACCAGGTGTAGTTGGAGAGAGTAAGAGCCTCGAGATATATAAGCCAATAAGGTCAACACCTCAGAGTGATTTGTTTGGATTGTTTTACTCTTGTGAGCAGAAATTGTTCAGGAAAACTCATTGTCTGACCACTTGAATTGGACTTTTCTAGGTCCATTTGCATAGTATTGAAAATACCCAACATTTCTGCCTACTTTCAATTAGCAGATGGAAAACATCCAACATCTGTGGTCTTCACAGAGCTGTCATTACCTGAGTTAAACTTTAATTTGTGCATTTTGATTTGTTTTCAGTAAAAATATTTATGACTCTCAGAAGCAAACTACGATGCTAAGCCGTCTGACATGACTGCTGGTCCTACACTTGCTTTGCCTGTTAAAGACAGATTTGCATTTGTCAGCCTGTTGAGTGGAATGTTTTATAATAATTTTCTTCTATTCTGTGCTGTGTAAGTGTTACACTAACATGCAGAATTCTGGCATTTAAACTGTCAAATAATTATGTTTAATGCACGATTGCATGCGAAATGTGTTACATCACAATGTTGTATATTTTGAGAATACTTTTTTATATTCAACCTTACTTCTTTTGGGGGTAATTATTAATGTACAAATGTACAGTTGTGTTTGGGGTTTGTTCATTACTGCTGTTTTTACATAGTAATGATTGGGGGAAAAAAGAGAAATCGATACATCTCTTTGTTTGTTAAACTTATTATAAATCTAATTAATAGTAATGAAGCTTTGGCCAAAGTAAAAAAAATATTAGATAAGTATATAAAAACCAATTCTTGGTAAAATTACAAAATACATTAGTTAAATTTAAAAAAAAAAAAGGCTGATGTATTTAATATACTGACATTTTGTACATTAATTTTACCTAATTTATTGGGTTTTAAATACCTTCTACTTAATTTTTTTTTTGTGCAATAATATGTCTTCTTGTGACATTATTTACTTTTTCATACTCAAAATACCAATCAGTTTACTACACTTTTAGTTTGATCTAAGCAAAATCCAAGTTTTTACAGTGCAGATCTTTTAAAAAATATAAGTTTCTCTAGATGTTTAGATTAGATATTAAATATAAGACACTTTCAAAAAACTTTCACTTTATGGCAGCTGCCCATAATATTGGATGGGACGGATAAACAACCAGACACAGTATAGGACCACATTTGAAAGCACCTTCAATTCATTATTAATGACCTTCCATTATAATGGCCTAGTAGTCAGAGGAACCTGGATGATAGAGGTGAGAATAAACAAAACAAAACAACTTCCTGTATTTTTTTTTTCCTTTATGTCAATAGTATAAACATATGTGTTAATGTACAGTGTTGCAAAACACTGTAACCTGATTCACTATCATCCTACAGTGTATTGGCTCTAAGCGCCAAGTTCTCTAAGATGAGCTTTATGGTATTAAATCTGTTGTGAGTCAGCGAAGGGTTCACAGCAGTGGAGAGTGAAAACTTTGGTGTTTTGAAGAGTAGACATGCTATTGCATTCTGAACAGTTGTAGGGGTAATGTGGTGTGAATCAGTCGTGTTCTTGTTATGTGATTGGTTCAGGATCTGAGTAATGTCAGTGATAATGTTTCCTGATGAAGTTTCCTGATGTTGTTCCCAAACCTGCATATTTGGAAAAGTTTATCAATGTGGAATGAAAATGCATGATTTTCTTCCAAAGTAATTCTTAGATTTAAATTTTTACTTCCATTGTGGGGGTAATGACAATATTCTCAAAACTGATAGCAAGGTCCTAGGGAAGTATTTGCTGGGATGTACAGATGTGCTGTTTTGCTGGGATTTCGTTTCAGATGATAGTCTCACATCCAGGAGGAGGTATCAAATGATCAGGGCTGAGTTATTGTGTGAAAAAGAAAGAATGAGTCAAGTGTCATGGGAATAACAGTGGTAGAAGAAACCATGTGAAGATATAATATGACAAAGAATGTGAGTGTATAAAGAAAATAGTAGGGGTCCAAGCACAGAACCTTGGGGAAAACTAGTGGAGAGTTTTTGAGGTGTAGACATATTTCCCTGACACCTGATAACTACGACCCTCCAGGTCGGACCAGTGATCCTAAGGTGGATGAGGTCTTGGATCATGAAGCTTATTTTGGAATTGATTATATACAGTACAGAACATTCTAGAATGAAAGCAAATAAAAGATTCTATAGGCCTGGGGTGCCCAATACGTCAATCACGAGCTACAGGTCGATCGCAAAGGCATTGCGAGTCAATCGCAGAGCCCTGTCTATCAAAATAAACTACAGCACACGTGAGACCACGCAAAGTAAAAGAAAGCAAACAGAAAACAGCCACAGAAAACACTGCAGTACAGATGGAGCCCATCATCCACTGTGGCGTTTGGCAGTTGATTGACATACAGCACAGCCAATCCTGCGCCATCTTTTGTAACAAGCGTCACCGCGCATGCTCGGTCAACCACAAAACCTACTGCACAACTCCAGCCAACAAGTCACATAGTTAGCTGCTAACAGTTTACTTAGAAAGGGAGTAAAAACGAGTGGGGGACCTGGACCAAGTAAGAAACCAATACCAGACTGTTCATTAAAAAGAACACTACTGACTACACACCAAAAAGCGAGGGGATTATGTCCGGACTGTGGCCAAAAATGTACAGCACTGCATTGAGCCAAACATGTTCATGCTGCTGTGCAAGGTAAGCAATATATATTTTAAATATAAAGTATACTCCATATGTATATAAAATATATATATTTATATATTTCTTAAAATAGTCTCTAACATATTAGCCTCTTCTTTTAGTTCCTCCCAATAAAGATACAAATTAAGTGATGCAAGAAAAGTATGCAAAGATGTATGATCTGATGCTAATCATATTTTCCAAATATTCATAAATCCCTATATCCTGACATACAATTTGACTTTTCACATGGTTTATCAATGTCCAGCCAAATCATTATAAAAATTAAACACATTTTTTCATCTTATCAAAATGGCCACGACCTGAGTTAATTCAGCAATACTGACGCATTGAAAATAACAGAGGGACCAGAATGCCTACAGACAGATTCTCTCAGAAGTAAAGATAGCTATTGGTCTCGTTAAAAGAAGAAGTGATGCAACACGGGTGTCAACACGTGTCCTTCTGTCAAATTTTTAAAAATGTGTTGCTGGCATCAAATTTAAATATGTGCATGATTTTCATAATATTTTATATGAATTAAATATTCATGTATATAATTTGTCAATCATTGCATTCTGGTTTATGTTTACATTTCCATAGCATCCCAACTTTAAATGAGTGGAAGAATTCTCTCATAGTGACAGAAATGCACAACTCTGAATGGTTTTGCTGCAACTATAGAACAGGCTGGTGTATGATAATGGTTAACTGGGAAAACTTGTCTTTTGCCATTATCTGCTAGAATCAGTCAAGCCACAGCTGGTGTGAGGTAAGGTAGTACAATAAAACCATATTTTTATCTAATAACAGTGTGGAGCCTGTGTCCACACTAAAATTGCTTTATGCTGAGAATAACCTTGTCTGTCAAGTCCTTTTCTGTATGGCCGTTGAAAGTACTTCAGGTTACTCTCGGACACTACATGAAAATGGTCTGGGAGCTACTGATGACCTTTTATGCAATTTTAGTCATGTTCTTGTTCTATAGGGCAAGGTTAAAAAAAAACACATTTTACAGTCAGACACTCCTTCCAGTATGAAAAGAATACACAGATTTATTTTATGAATACAACCCACTTGTTCATATCAGAAGCTGTGGGGGCTGCATTCACATTAAAGCATATTCTGGCCTTCACACTGTTAGTGTAATTAAAGAATTTCTGGGCAGTTGGTAGAATTTGACATTTGTAAAATTTAATGGAAAAACAATTCAAAGATAATAAACCTGCTGTTTCTCTTCAGTATACAGGGGGTACTTGACTTACAGCACACACTGAGGAACGAAACCCCATTGTTAGTCGAATTTTGACGCAAGTCGAAACACCGTTACAGAAGCATCTACGTACTGTATGTAATGCCCTGGGGTCATTCCTCTGTCAGTTCACCAGAGGGAGACATTTACCCACCGGAGGCTCTGTTTCACCATTTCTGAGCGTTTTATTATACCTTAACCCTCCTGTTATGTATGTAAAGTTTGAAGATTTAGGAAAAATAGTTTAAAGGTTTTTTTCAGTATGAAACTACTTCTGCTTGCCTTAATTAGTGTAATCAACATATAATATGAAAATGGTTAATCTCATATTTGCAACCACCCCCCTGCAAGTTTATAACACAGATACTGTTCGGGTCAATTTGACCCAGCAGTAAAACTGGAGGTAGAAGGGTGTCAGAAATGTCAGAGTTTATCTGTCTTTGCAATTGTGAGACATATTTCACTCCAATCACACATGCACACACACACAAAGAACAGGGCCCCTCAATCTTCCATGTTTGCCTTCACAGACACCACAACCCTGGTGTCTTACTGCCCCAAAAAGGGAAAATATTTTGTGCTCATGAGCACTCTGAAGGCTCAAATCAGCGTCTTTCTTGAGGAGTTGGGGATTTAAAAAGCGCCATTGCTGTTCCTGACAAATGAACATAACAGGAGGGTTAATTCACTTTCACACCATAAAAAATAAAACAGGTTTGGGGCAGTCGGGCAAGTCGGTGCGTCATAATTCGAGGACCCTCTGTATATACCATGAACTCTGGACAATAATGTTAACCACCTGATATAAAAAGCTATTTATATTATTTACACCCAGCTTTATAGCAATGTATGCTATAGTTCAGTTGTCTCAAGCAGACCTGATTACTGTAATGCACATTTTACTGGCCTCACTACTAAAAGCACTGACAGACTTCAGGTCAATTAGAACTCTGCAGCTCAGCTAACAGCCATGATGAACAAGCACATCTGCTCAGCTTTGCTCTGCTCTTGCTTCCAGGAACTTTCAGAATTGAGTTTAAGCTCCTCCTTCTAAAGTACAAAACCCAAAATGAACAAAGGATGAAGCTCCATTGCAAACTGCCCCAGAGAACCACCACCACCATCATCTTTGGCCCCTCTAGTAAGAGCCTAAAGAAAATTGGGGATGTGATTTATCAGTTACACCCAAAAGCTCTGGAATATTTATTAAATGTCCTTTTTATTTGTTATGTGAATTTTATTTCCAGTCAAAAACTAAGCCTCAGCTTAGGTATAGAAAATATGCAGAATATAGGCTGAGCTGTGTGTAAGTTTAATATTGGATTTGAATAGTTTTTACAGCGAAGGTAATCTACCACTACTGTCAAAGCTAATGCAGCTTATATGAGAAACATTTGAGTTTCATTGCCAAGCAAACACTAGAAAATATAAAACATGACAAAGGTAAAGTGAGAACAGAAATAGTCTAAACAGACGTACAGTAACTACTACAGATAGTCACTGAGGAAAATACAGAGATCTGACCAAGTCATAACCAAAATATATAAGACATAATTACATACACCTGGACTAGGGTGGGGACACAAAGGGACCGGTGACTAATGGTGGGCGGGACTGAGACAGGATAGAACAAAAGAAAAAGGCAAAAGAAAACAAAGAGCAGCAAAATGGCTACAATATGTCCCTTTAAGGCGCAGATAGGGTGAAGTTGCATGTATAATTGCATGTTGCATGTATAATGTGGCCTACATTACTTGCATGCAGGTGCAAATAGTCAGTTTGTTGTTGCTGTTTGTATTTCAGTTTAAATAACAGTGCTATTATGAGTGAAATATGTCAGGACTGACACTTGAACTGAATTTATGAGTCATGAAAATGCTAGTGGGTGAAAATAGTCTGATGCTACTGAAAAATTACACTAATGCATTTATAGAGTCTGCAATTTGTGAAGAATCATGGGACATTTCCGCTCCTCCAAACGACAAATTAATGACAAATAAATTACAAATAAATTCTTTTCTTTGCACTCATCAGTAAAAATTGACGCTGAAAAAAGATGCATGCATCATTTTTTGATGAAGTAACAAATACACATCAAAAATCAAATCATGAAAGCCCCTGTGAACTTTGGTTCACTTTGTCAAGCGGTCAGTGTTCACCTGATGCCACAGAAATCAGAAAAAATAATTACAGGGGGTCCTCGACTTATGACAGGATTTCGTTCATCATTGTGTTTCGTAAGTTGAATTTTGACATAAGTCAAAACCCCTTACATAAGCGTCTACCGTGTTTTACACTGGGACCATTCCTCTGTCCGTCCAACAGAGGGAGACATTCACCCACCTGAGGTTCTGTGTTGCTTTTTTTGAGCATTTTATTAAAGGTCCTTTCACTTTCACTTTTTACCCCACTAAAAAATGGGGCAGTGTCATAACCACAAATTTCCATAATTTGATGATGTCATAAGTCGAGGGCCCCCTGTACTTGTTCATGTGGATAAGGACTTAGGCCATCATGTGTTCCTCGTGCCATGTCTGTTTAGATTATTTTCATTTATTTTGCAATGTGCTCAGGTCTGCATATCTAGTGGTAATGTTTATGTCTAAGCTCTCTCACTATCTAGGTCACCTGTTCCTTGTTCACCCTTGAACAATGTCTCCTCCCATGTTCTGGTGTCCTGTATCTTGTCTCAGTAGCTAAGCACAGGTATTGTACCTCAAATCACCACCCAACCCAGGTGCTGACGACAACATTTACTACACTTGTCAATGAACCAATGTCTGCTGGACATCTGCTGGAATTGGGCACTGTGTTACTGAAGGGTGAACGGTCAACTGCTTATAACATTTCAACCCAAGAAGGACACAGGGGAACCGTGGCTATCAAATATTTATTGCGTTTGCTCAGACCAGAATCTGTAAATAACACTCCTTGCTTGTCAGTTTCAATGTAAAATGGTGAACTCTGTTAAATAGAAGATGAATAAAGTTAAAATGAGACATTTCCTGATTAATACACGAGTGGACCTTCATAAAACCGGCATAATCATCTGCTTTTGTTGTGTATTTCTGCTCAAAGTAAAGTAAAACAGACACTGAGCATCAAATGAACAAAACCTTCTACATCTAATATTCAGTTTTTTCAGTTTTATTTATATAGCGCTTTTTACAACAGAAGTTGTCACAAAGCAGCTTTACAAGGTCCGGGTCCGAGCCC
>JBBIGC010056809.1:0-11191 GCA_037576955.1 Lepidarchus adonis | reverse complement strand
CACACACACACACACACACACACAAACACACACACACACACACACACACACACACACACACACACACACACACACACGAATGATAAAATAATAACAACAAATAATACATTAAAATATTAATAGTTATAATAGGCAAAATAAAATACAGAAATAATTCAAAAATGCAAAAGCATATTCTCAGAGTGTGACTTGCAATCACACATTCCAGTCACCTTTTGGGAGCTAGGTGCTTTGCATAAAAAAGCAGGCTAGGGAGTTTAAGAAGGGAGCAGGTTTGTGGGTGGGCAATAAGTGTGGAGCTCTATGTGGGGATTTTCATTGCTTTAAGGAATTCCAGCTTGCAGAAGACATCCCTATTTTATTTGAAGCTTCACATACATTTCATTTTGGCATGTTGCATTTCTATAGGTGAGGGTCAGCAAAGATCATTCAAAGCAGAACTCCAATGATTAAGCTGCCACTTGTATTCATAGTCAATCACAAATCTGGTTCTAAAGGTTCAATGCCTTTAACAGTTTAGGGCTTGTTAATGAACTGATTATTTGGAAAAGGTCTGTTGGGAGCAGAAAAAAACTAAAACGTGCTGGACAGTGGGCCTTTAAAAACAAGACTGGGAAACACTGATTTAAAACATGATTGGTTGATTCTAATGTTAGTGGTAAATCAATCAGGCCTGTCAAGTGCCAATAGGAGAGCTCTCTTAATTAAACCGCGGGGGGAGGGAATCTGATTGGATAAGTTTTTGGCATCTCTAGATTTGAACACATTTGTTTTCTGATAATGAAAAAAAACAAGTACATAGAATAAAGCCACAAGGAAAATACACATTTTCAGTAATTTATTCTACAAAATATCTTTATATACAGTGGGGCAAGATTAGAGAAGTCTGTAATGTTCATCATAGGTTCACTTCAATCGTGAGAGATTGTTTTTAAAAAAATCCAGGAAATTCCCTTTTATGATTTTAAAGAATTTATTTGTACTGTATAACGATGGAGAAAATAAGTATTTAGCACCTACAAACAGGCAAGAATTGTTGCTTCTTCTTTAAGAAGCTCTTTTATCCTCCACTTGTTGCCTGTATTAAAGGCACCTGTCTAAACTTGCTATCTGTATAAAAGACACCTGTCCTCAACTTCAAACAGTCAGACTCCATCCTCCACCATGGCCAAGACCAGAGAGCTGTCTAATAACACCAGGGAAAAGATTTTACACCTGCACAAGACTGGGATGAGCCAATGTACAATAGGCAAGCAGCTTGGTGAGAAGAGATCAAGTGTTGGAGCCATTATTAGAAAATGGAATAAATACAAGATCACTGACAATCTTCTTCTACCTGGGGCTCCATGCAAGATCTCAACTCGTGGGTACAAATGAGCTTGAGAACGGTGAGGAAACAGCCCAGAACTGCATGGGGAAAACAGGTCAAAACTGAAGACAGCTGGGACCACAGTAACAAAGTTTACTATTACTGACACACTATGTCGTCATGGATTAAAACCCTGCTTAAGCCAGCACATGTCCAGGCTAATCTTGCCAGAGACCATCTGGATGTCATGTGGTCAGATGAGACCAAAATGGAACTTTTTGATATAAATGCCACTCGCTGTGTTTGGAAGGGGAAGAATGCTGAATGCATCCCAAGAACACCATACCCACTGTGAAGCATGGGGGTGGAAACATTATGCTTGGGGCTGCTCTTCCGCAAAGGGGACAAGATGACTGATCCATATTAAGGAAAGGATGAATGGGGCCATGTCTCATGACATGCAAAAAATACTTATTGTCTGCACCATTATACAAATAAATTCTTTAAAAGTCATGCAATGTGATTTCATGGACTTTTTTACATTCTGTCTCACAGTTATAGTGAACCTATGATGAACATTACAGACTCTCTCATCTTTTTAAGTGGGACAACTTGCAGAATCAGTGGCTGCCATAAACTTTTTTACAAACCTGGTATTGGGTGCGGATTGCTTAAATGGGGCAGCCTATCTAAAAACAAGAAAACGCATTCTCTATAAGTATATATCAGTGCACAAAAAATTACATCGCCAAATGATTAGTTGAATTTAAATGTACTGTTTACTGCAGCATCAAACAAAAAAAAAGATCAGTGATGATGTTCTGTCTCTTAATAGCAACTGCATCTAGCCTCTCTTAAACTTTTTCAGCCCTTTGCTACATTACATTGCATCCTAGTATGTAATTCAAGTTAAGTAAAGGCTAAATTTAACAGAAATAAAAGAAATACAATTTTATTGATGGCTGGGAAAAGATCATTTTTACATTTTCGTGAACTACAATGGAATACGACAGTACAGCAATGTCAGTCATCCATCTACATGTAAATTCTTCAGTATAAAATTAGCAGCATTGAAATGCAAATATTATTTGGCTTACCTTTTTTCAAAAGCTTCAACATCATATGCATAAACATCATTAGCATTGTTTGCTATAGAGTTGCAAAGGCCTCCAGGGGAAAAATTAGATGTTTTTACTTCAGATCTGTAAATTCAGTGGCACTCTGGCTAAAAACATGTGGTGGCTTATCTTTTTTTTTAAACATAAATAAGCATTTTCTGCTGCTTATAGATTGGGGCGGCCTATAATGTGGTTATAGACATAGTATTCTTCTGTGGAGAAAGTACACCCTTGTCATCAAAACCTTTTCACTTTGTAAAACCGGTCTCTGACATTGGCTTGCTGAAAAAGTTTGTTCAGTTGACCTTTCAACAAAGTTCCAAAAAAACAAATGAGTGGGTCAAATGAATGACTGAGTTTTAAATCTTTTTTAGAACCTTTGCAAGACTCCTAGGTGTCCACAATCTTTTTGCGAAAGTCTGAGAGTTCTTAATGTCTTGGCATGATGACACCACATATTTTAATAGCAAAAACAAGACCAGAAGCTAGACCTGGTGCCTCAGGTAGGATGAATTTTCAGTAATGAAAATTACTTCAGAATTATGGTTTTATGTGTGTTGGAATATATCTGTAGGCACCTGATTAAAGAGGGTGAAATGTTTGTGTTCAAATATGGAAAAATTTAAGCAACAGTTTCTAAGGGGTGTTCTTATTTTCTCACAAGCAAATATATTTAGACATACATAGCTCTGACTGTGCCATACTGTGTTCTAACACCTTTCTGTCAGACCCAGCATTAACGTTTTGTTACAACAGGAACAGTCAGACCACAATCGGGACATCAGTGTGCCTAATAATAATAATAATAACAATAATAATAATAATAATAATAATAATAATAATAATAATAGTAATAATAATAATAGGTACTAAAAACTACATGTGAGACTTCACAAGACCTCTTGTACTGGAGATCACAATATTTCCCTCACACTTCTGCTTCCAGCACATCAAATTCAAAAACGGACTTGCTGCCTAACATGTCCAACTAGACTGAGAGGTGCCATTGTAAGAAAAAACTTTTTTCACACACCTCCCATGCCTATATGAATCTCTCAGCGAGAATAATGCACTTACAGAGGTATAATCCTTCTCTGCATTGCGCAGCAATAGGATTGTGAATTTAATCAGGGCTGAAAGACATCTTTATTTTGCACAGTGCAGCTAGGTTAAATTATTACACAGGACAGCCATAGCCATTTTACAGTAAGCCTAGTGTTTGACTATAATCCAGATTATATCACAATGGCCACAATGTAATCCAATAACTCCCTCAACTGCAGCCCAAACAGTTCTGCCTGGCCCTTTCACAGTGTATGGGACTTTCCACATGATTGTTAACAGCTTTCTGGAAAACTATTAATTCATTCTCCAAATTGCTTAGTCCATTTTGGTCTCGGAGAAGCTGGAGGCAAGCCCAGCTGACTATGGGAAAGGCAGGGCTCACCCTGGACAGGAGGCCAACAAAGAGACAGACAATCATTCACACATTAATAACAATGGCCAATTTATAGTAGCCAACCTAAACCCTAAGGAAGAAACCAGAGTTTGTACACACCACACCTTATATGCAGAGGAACATTTCATTGTGGCGCACTTTGTGTGTTCTAATGTGTTCACACTTACATATAGTCACTTTCACTTAATTCATATAAGCTCTATCAAAAAGAATACTATTCAAATCATCTGCATTGCCAACAAATGGTTTAAAAATGGTAGAACACAGCAACAGGTTCTAGTACTTTTTTGCTATGTGAGGTAGCCATCTTGTTTCCAAAGTGCTTAAATACATCAACAGTATTTTGCCCTGGATATGTTATTTCTTTGCTTTCCAGTTGTTGCACTTCGGTTTCTCATTGCTATGTTCTGTAAAGCTTGTTCAACCCACACAAGTTCCTATAAGTGGAAACCACTCTCTACGTAATAGACAGTCATGGCGACCCACCGGTACACTAGGAACTTCTGCCGCTCTTTTACTTTCCGCAAGATCATCGATCATTGGGGCCTCCTGCTCAGCTGTCCAACTACCTCCAAGTTTTCAGTGTGCTTTATATGCTTGATAGACTTTATCTGACTCCACCTGTAGAAACTGAGACCCTTTTTTATGTGAGCTGTCAACCAGAGGAGGATGGATTTCTCATGGACTGGACTGGAGACAGAGAACATTAAACTAAAAATGAATGAAAATAAATAATCAAGACACCACAGCTAAATCCTTTCCCATCTTAATACAAATCCATCTCTGCATTACAAAATCATATGATGGCCATCAAGTAAGAAAATTATATTAAAACAGCAGGGTGGAATAATGTCCATGCTATGTGGAATGTGTAGCCTGCCAGGTTAAATCTGATGTGGTTTCCCAGTGAAATGGCTCTTCGCAATGGATTATTGATTGTTGTGGAGATGTGAAGATGAAAGAAAGTGTTTTGACTGTGTTGACAGCTTAATAGGAATGCAGGTCCAAAAGTCAATTGACCAATGGTGTCTGCCTTCATTTCCTGCCAATACAAGCTGTCTGAAACAAAGGAGAAGAAAAAGCAAAGTAATTAAAAACACTTGGAGGAGCTTTTCCTTTTGGAAAATTGAGACATTTATGGATACACTGAAGTGCTCCCTTGTAAATAATAGAAGAACTAGGCTAGTCTTTCCAGAAAAATTGATTTTGCAGGTTATGTAGTATGACATGTATTTGTATAATTATACTGTTTCTTCAAAATAGCAACTTAACCAGAAAAGCAACCATCTTTACATCCAATGTTGGTTAATGTAAAATGTGCTCTGCTGGTTCATTCAAAATTTAACCCAATGTAAACATTAGCTGGAGTTTTCAAATTCTGTAAAAATGATTAAATGGGGAAGGTTTTGTTCTGTGGGATTGATATATGGCTTGAGCAGGTCCAAACGTACTTTGAAACAAAAACACCATGTTTCAGCAGTAATTGGCCTATATTTACCCTTTTCAACCAATAGGTTTACAGATACTGACTGTAGCCCATTTGTTTCTGCTATATTTATCATTTCCCTGTACAGTCATAGAATAAAGATAATATCCTTCTTTCCCCGTGATGGGTTGGCCTCCAGGGCAAACCCTGCCTTGGCCAGTATTCCACTGGGATCAGCACCAGCTTCCCCTCGACCCAACTAGGACAAACGATTTAGAGAATAAATACATTATTTTTTTCTTTAACCTCTGTGTCCAAGTTTAGATCATAATACCATTTCTGAATAAATGTTTTTGGTTCGTGGACAGTTCTCAGATCTGCAGTCATACTGAATGTGTAAAGTAGCGTTCCTGCTTTGTGGTCCACCATATCTGGTCAATGATGTGTGTGCTGCTTAATGGTTAGACCTGAATAAAGTCAAGCAAGTGGAAAATCAACAAAATCAACAGAAAATAAAACAATTATACATGTATAATAATACATTAATATAAAATTACCAGATAAAACACAGCAATAAAATAAGATACACCAGAATGTATAAATAATGTTCATAATACTAAATGACGAGATTTAGAAAAAGTAAAACCAATAAAATAAGATAAATCATAATGACCTTATTTTGCTTAATTGCTATAATTAAAAAAATCAATTATCAGCAAAATAATCTTTATATGAAACTAATATACAGTACCAGCTTTATATGCCGATTAAGTGGCATATGTGCGAAAAGTTTGCCAGATCGTCTGTAATGAGAAAAAAGTATGTACAGTAGCAGGTGTACTCAAGCGTTCTGTATGTGCATATTTTTGTTAACATACTTTTTTTTTATTTCGGCTGCATAATTTCCTCTCTCAGGCATAAATGACATTAGTTGTAGCAGTGTTAGCTAGTGTAGCAGCAGGCAAGTGGAGACGTGTGGCTGTCATCTGCTTAGCAAAAGAGACTATAGAAGACTAGAGACCAATGGTTATAGAAGAATGCTTCCTGGTGGGCTATTTTTTCACACATCATGGAGTCTGGTCTGAGCCTGGCCATTCCAAGTTGAGAAACCAAATGTGTAGATGGTCACACAGTCATTCAGAGACTTTTCTCATTGTCAGCTTTTTAGCTGTGAATTGGAAGGTACCTCATGAATAATGCAATGCAAGCACATATGGCCATTGTTGTAGTCACTCAGTTGGCCTGCTTAGAAGTGCTATTCTTGATTAGATTGTATATGAATATACTCCTAAATGTGAAAATTGCTTGTCATTGACGTTCATTTGTGGTACATGGGTTTGTCTTCTTTTTTATTTTGAAGGGACCTGAATGTGCAACACCACTGATCTGAGAACTTCCAGGTGTGTTATGTAGTTGTAACACAGCATTAGATGAACAGTATTCTGAGTAAGACAACAGTCGTTCTCTCATCATTTGTACAAGCACTTAATGGACTTGGCTTATAACTCACTCGCTCACGTTTAGCAGGCCGAACATTGTACACAACGGGTCACTAGTAAAACTCTACTGGCTGGTTGCTAACTCGTTCACTGAAAAATTCACAGAAAATTATTTGTAGTAACCATCAAATCCCTGGTTTGGGCTGGATAAATCAAGTTTTGTTTCTGAGAGGGTTTCAGGCATCCATGCAATGATTGGAGACACTGACGGGGAATCACCAAACCTGCAATGTTGTAACCAGCTTCCAAAACATATTAACTATTTTTTACACACAAATACTTTAGATTTTGCTACAGAAAGACAACCGCTGCTGACATAAATGGGAACAAGACTTTTGCACAATACTGTAGGCCATATTTTAGTTCTAGCTAATTAGCTCAGAGGTCCTCCCTGATGCTCTGTCTCATTCAGAAATGTGTCATCAAGTCGTTTTTTATTTTCATTATGAACACATTTAGTTGCACAGCTGACAGTGAAATCAAACAACGTTCCTCTGAGAACACAGTCCTGCATAGAACACAGGACAGTGTAAATGTGTGCAAATGTTGCAGGACAGTGCAAAGATAGACAGTGCACCACCAACAAGTACCAAGTTATTGTGCGAAGTGGAAGATTGTGCAAAGTAGAAAATTGTGCAATGTGGAAAACTGTGCAATGTGGAAGACTGTGCAATGTGGGAGATTGTGCAATGTGGAAGATTGTGCAAAGTGGAAGATTTTGCAAAAAAAAAGGAAAATTGTGCAATGTGGACAATTGTGCAAAGTAGGAGATTTTGCAAAGTGGCAGATTGTGCAAAGTGGAAAATTGTGCAATGTGGCAGATTGTGCAAAGTGGCAGATCATGCAAAGTGGAAGATTGTGTAAAGTGGAAAATTGTGCAATGTAGCAGACTGTGCAAAGTGGAAGATTGTGCAATGTGGCGGACTGTGCAAAGTGGAAGATAGCCCAGTGTGGTGAATTGTGCAAAGTGGAAGATTGTTCAATGTGGAAGTTTGTGCAAAGTGGAAGATTGTACAGTGTGTTGAATTGTGCAGTGTAGAAGATTGTGCAATGTGGCAGATTGTGCAAAGTGGCAGATCATGCAAAGTGGAAGATTGTGTAAAGTGGAAAATTGTGCAATGTAGCAGACTGTGCAAAGTGGAAGATTGTGCAATGTGGCGGACTGTGCAAAGTGGAAGATAGTCCAGTGTGGTGAATTGTGCAAAGTGGAAGATTGTTCAATGTGGAAGTTTGTGGAAAGTGGAAGATTGTACAGTGTGGTGAATTGTGCAGTGTAGAAGATTGTGCAATGTGGCAGATTGTGCAAACCAGACAGTGATGCAGCTGGTCAGCATGCTCTTAAGAAATTTGTTGTTATTCATTGTTCGCGATTCATCCTTTTAAGCATGCGCTTCTGTGGGGTTGAGGGTCACTCAGCAGGGAGGTAGGTTAAAAGAGGCAGAGCTATGTTGCAACATGATTGACAGATTGGCAGAGGTCACTCTGGGTTCAAAGGAGTACACAAAGTAATGGGTAGGCTGTGAAAGAGCTCATCTTTTAACAGATGCTCAGATGTTGTTTTATTGATTTTCTAAGTGTAGGACATACATTCTCCCTATAGAGAACACAGCGAAACATCTACACACGACTGTACACATGTAGCAATTCAGCTTACACACATGACTCCTAGTGTCCTTGTGATTGGAGGGTTGCAGGTTCTAGTGGAACCTGGGCTGGGGGCAGGGTGCTGTTGCTAGCTGCACACTGCTCCATGTGTGGAAGGTTCTAGATCGTTGCATAGAAATCAAAATGTCAAACATCTCAAAACATCGCAAAACGTTTAATGTGTGTAAATGTAATGAGATTTTAGTCCATGGAATTTGGAACAAATTCTGTAGGCTACTGTTGAAAATTCACACAGTGGCAGCTGGCATTTGAAATGACATCATATTTTTTTGGATGTTACACTCATTTGCTTCTGAAGCACACCATTTTTCTGAATATGTGCTTTATTTGATATATATATTGATTGATATGGCAGCGTCAGTGTGTGTCTGAATCTGGGAAAGTGTGTTATCCTATGGTGGTAACTGTGGCTATGCTTTACTGAACAGAATGGTGCTACTAAGGAAATCATTAAATCTGTCTTCTCACAGGTTCACTTGGGAAAATCAAGCACATAGCATTTAGTATTTCTGTCCATAACTTGTCCAAGGCTGCACACATAGTAGATCTAACAGATCCCAATCCTGCTGCAAAGACTCAGTAGGCTACCACATACACTACTTACCCAGATAAAACCATCTCTACCAAATAAACCATCTCTTTTGTGTCAGATATTGAACTACAATGAAAAGAAATCCATGTTTAAGGGCTCAACTTTCATGACAACATGATTGCATTCTTCTAATATTAATGTATCAGATACTGGGAATATATTGGAGGTTCAAAGCCCTGCAGTATGTCATGATTAACAAAGTTAAGCCTGGGCCACAACCATGGATATTCCTGGACCTACCCAGTCAAAGAAGAAAACATTTATTAAGCAGTTGTTGTTGTTTGTTTTTTTTAAAAAAAGGAAATTTGACTGTCTTCTGTAAGTACAGTGGTGCGAAAAAGTGTTTGCCCCCTTCCTGATTTATTTCCATGTTTGTTGTACTTAAATATTTCAGATCATCAAACAAATGTAAATATTAGTGATGACAACACAAATAAACACTTCACTTAAAAAAAAACAAATTTTGTGTGTACTTGTGTTGTTTTTGACTAATATTTAAATTTGTTTGATGATCTGAAACGTTTGTGTGACAAACATGAAAAAAAATGAAATCAGGAAGCAGGCAAACTGTACAAGCTTAGCAGCTCATTGGCTGTTTGTGCAAACTGGTGTCATTAATGTACATAAGTCACTGTAAGAAAGTCCTGAAACTGAAACTGAACAGCACCTATCAAAGCAATGTTTCAATATGTTAATTTTAGCATCAGCTATAGTTTTAAAGACGTAACCTGGTTTACCTGTAAAAGTTGCAGTGTAGACGTTGTTTTCTACTCATCCACAGCCAAAATCAAATCTAAAAAAAAGCTAATTTGTTACTTACAATGTCTATTTTACTAGGAAATAAAAATGGGTTGTGCCAAAAACATTTAGTCAACTTCAGTGCATCAGATCTTTAAATGAAGAATATAAATGGCTCATAAACATTTTTTCTTGCCTAATTTTTTTCAATGTCAGCATTCAATTAATTTCGATGCAATTTTACAAAGTCTGGGTTCAAGCCTTTAGTTAGCCAACCAAAGTCGTTGGAGTTGCAGAAAAACTCCCTAAGCTGGAGGAGGAACCTTGAGAGGAACCATGACTCAGTAACCCACACTCCTCTAGTTGACACTGAACAAGAAAAAGCTGAAAAATAGTTTGAAAGGCTGCCTTAGTTAAGTTCTATAACTTTAATGACTATGGAGGTGAGCCGGAGTCCATGCTTGCTGGATCTCTTGGCAGGTTGTGTTGAAAGGGTATCCTAGTGTAGTGGACAATCTAATTGGCAATCCCAGCTGAAAGTCTGACTGATAGTAGATCAGGCTGAATGGAAGTGCAACAATTTCTAGTATACAGTTGGGCCATAGTGATAGTAGATCAGGCTGAATGAATGCATAGCAGTTCCTAGTGTACAGGTGGGTTGTAGTTACAGTAGATCAGGTTTAATGGAAGCACAGCTGTTCCTAGCATCCTTGTGTAGTAGATGATCTAGGTCCCACTTGCAATTAACAGGTACAGAAGTCTGGGAAGCTCTCCAAGACCAGAGGTGGGCAGGCCCAATGTTGATGTGTTGATTTTTTTCATTTTTCAGCTTGATCAGATTTCTGCTTCACTTTTCCAGTGGTGAGCTTCATAAATGTTTTATGGTGAAGGTTAATGCAGCATCGGCTGAATGCAGCATTCTGACTTATCTCTGCTCAGTCCTGCTCCTGTTTTCTTTTAGCACAGAGTGGAAGCATTAGAATAAGTACATGTCAGCAAGATGGACATGATGCCTCTACTAAACTGACCTTCCATAATGTATTTGTGCCTGTGGAACTGAACTGAACACATCTCTATCACATCATCAGCTGATTATCAAGCCTTGGTGATATGATCTTCACAGGAACAGGGGAAACACTTTACTCTGCAATTACTACTGTCATTCTTATACCAAAAAATTCATTCAGTGGCTATGGGCTCAAGGCTGGGTTCACACAGGACTGGAGGCCAACCCATCACAAGGCAACATAAAGATAGACAACCATTCACACACGCATGCACGCACGCAACCACTCACGCACGCACGCACGCACCCATGCACGCACACACACACACACACACACACACACACACACACACACACACACACACACACACACACACAC
>JBBIGC010056760.1:0-11193 GCA_037576955.1 Lepidarchus adonis | reverse complement strand
CTCAGTTATTTCTCCAGTTATACTTTAATGGAGCTTCCCTGTTTTTTGCCCATCAATATACACCGCTGCTTTTACATACAGGTCAAGGCCTGGAACATAGACACTGGAGATCTTCTTTACGAGGTTGATGTGAATGTGGAGTGTGTGGTGCTTGCCGTTCTGGGGCAGGATGTAGCAATCATGTCCAGTGATTGCCAGCTCTGGCTGCATGACCCCCTCACTGGCTTGCAGAAATCCCACAACCGTCTGACTTCTGCTCAGGAAGTCACTGTAAGCAGCGTCCTCACACTTTCCCAACATGAAAAACTTCTTATTGCATCTCAGGAGAACTCGCTCATCTTGGTAAATAATATAATGGCATATGTTTACTTTAACTCAGTTATTTCTCCAGTTATACTTTAATGGAGCTTCCCTGTTTTTTGCCCACAGGTTTCAGGCTCTGGTATATTAGCCAGTGTTAAGCTTCCAGCTCCTGCTTCTTTTATGTGCACCTCCAATGATGAGAAAACCCTTTTTGCAGGTACTTTTGTTCTTTAGCTTCATTTATAATTTCTTTAATAATTTCATTTATACTCACACAATTAATAATAGAGTACTACAGCCAAATATCTATCCTCGATAGCATAATTCGCTTACAAAAATGTGTTTATGTCACTGGCTTAAAATAAAGGGCATATTTACTGTCATATACAGTAGTAGAATGCAGTTAAATACCTACTAAATGCTTTACGTTAATAGCAAGCCCCACAAGATGCATGTGTGCTTGCAGAGGGAGAGAGAAGGGGTCTGTGCTTTGTTAATTCACTTTGCGCTGATTTTGCTGAGATTTTTGTTTTATTCACTGTTAGTGTTGAATAAGAGTTCATGTGGATTGGTGGGTGAGATGGGGGGTTAGTTGTGCACTGTGCTAAGTCACCGTGAGTGTGGTCTTCTCCTCTCCAATGCTTTTACTGCTGTGGTGTATGTTAGAGTATGTTAATCTTCAGACTGACACAAGATGAACTGATATGGATTGACCCTGGCTATATTCTTTTGCTCTATTCTTCTTCAATAAAGGATGCGAGAGAACACTGGCTGTGCTACATGTGAAGCCAAACTCCATGCAGAGAACCCAGGACTTCCAGCATGAGGGCACAGTTTTATCAGCTGTTTCATGCAGTCATGGAAGTAAGGTCATCACTGGATCTCTGGATCAGATTATACGGGTCAGTTTCACATAATACCATGACTCAATAAAATCGCATCCCTTTTTTAAATGTACCAGCCACCAGTATATTATTGAACAATAATTATTAAAAAGTTTTGTAAGTCTACAATCTGATTGTTGGTGTCAAGGTTGAAGCCATACTCTTCAAATTCTGTACAAAATACACCAAACATGTTTTGCTGTTGGTGAAATATTCTTCTACAATTACATTGCTGGGAAACTATAATTTGGCTGCACTTTCCTAACTACCATCCTTATCCTATACCATGGTCATATATGAAATTCTCTCTGTATATTACTTAAAAAGGTTCTTTACAGAGCCAGGTACAGCAGTGTTTTCATCAGAGAGAAGGAAATATTTCCAAAGAGCCAATACTGTATCCAAAGGCAGTCGGACCTTTCACAGTGGATCTGGCCCTTATTTTTAAGTTTGCTCAAATTGTGTTTAAGCAGTAGCAGCAGCCAGAAGACAGTGGATAGTGCTCTCTGATCATCTATTCTACAAACACACTAGTCACAAAAATATATATTATAAATATAGATATTTGGCTTTCGGGTGAAGTTTATGGAAAACGTAAAAAGTTCACACAATGGTGATATTATATCTTGAAAGTAGGGCATTTAAGTAGAAGCATGCAATGGTGATTTCCTCATCTCCAACAATTTATTGAAACAAAAGCCAACAACAGTGGAGAGTAACCACAACAAAAATATCAGTGTCTCAATAAAGTGTCATGTGCCCTTGAGCATCAATTACAGCTTGACAACAACGTCTCATGCTGTTCACAAGTTGACTTATTGCTGCTGAGAAATGGCATCCCACTCTTCTTGAAGTGCGGCCCTCAGGTCATTGAGGTTCTGGGGTACAGAGTTACCAGTCTTTATATGGCGACTCAGCTGATTCAGGCCTGGAGAATGTGCAGCCACTCAATTCGAGGTTCCCCAGTCTCCAGCAGCTATTCCTTAATGACGCAACCTCAATGAGCTGGAGTATTGTCGTCCATGGAGAGGAAATTAGGAAATTACTGGAAATTACTGGCTCATCACTGTACCATTCACAAAGTGTAGGGCAGTTCTGTATCAACTAGACCCATCTGCCCAGACTGTAAAACCCCTACTGGTGACAACAGTGACTGATACATAGCGCTCTCCATGATGTCTCCAACATTGGGGGCCATCATCAGGCCTGTGCCTGGTGGTGTGGTCAGGTGCTCTTGCAGGTCATCTAACATGCAGAACATGCTGTTTTTTAATGGTCTGCCATGACATTAGGGTGCCTCTTACTTCATTCATCATCCGGTTCCACAGGGCACTGTTCACAATGAAGTGGTCATCAGTGTGAGATGTGGTGAAAGGACGTCCAACTTCAATGCCTTTCTGTGACTCTTCCAGACTCTGTATCTCTGTTGTAACCTGCTAATGACTCTCTGTGACACTCTAAGCTCAGTGGCCACTTCCATCTGAGAACATCCTGTTTAAAGCTTCACAGTAGTGATGTACTATTGATCAATTGTTAGATATAATGATGTCAAAGTGTGAACAGCATGATGAGGAGGACTGTTTTAATACTAATTCTGATTGAACCAGGAAATTTATTGGTCAATTCATGGACCAAACACCTGTTAAGCCGTTAAGCTCCTTGTTAGAGAACAGTAAGTTGTGTAAAAAGTACTGAAACATTTAAAAGTTTAGGGAAGGGCACATGTAAAGCCTGTAAAGGTTATAGTGCATTTTAGGTTCATCCTGAAATTTCACCTGAAAGCCAAATATCTCTAACTTTTTGTGAGTAGTGTATACACTGATAATAAACACTGTGTGTGTAAAAATTTGTTAGTACAATGGAGCAGCTTTAGGGTGGGCTTGTGTTTGTGACTAAATTTATCAATGTAAATTAGGTGACCAACATGAGTACTGGGTGGTTATAGTGACAGGCATATATTTTAATAATCAATTAACAAAAGCTCTCTTTTGTCATCAATCAATAATTATTCACATGTTTTAATTTGAAGGTTTGGGGTTTAACCACTGGACAGCTGTTGGACTCTTTCAGTGGTATGGCCTCTCCTGTCACATTTTTGTCACTGTACAACAGCACAGTCATCACTGCCTCAACCAGCTCTACTCATCTTAAACTGTGGCAATTAGACTATGATCCAAAACATAAAGTCCAGAACTGCATTCCAGCCAGCTGTCCAATGGTAGCCATATCCAAAGATGGCAACACTGTGCTTTTCGTCAAAGAAGAGGATCGAACAAAAGTGTTCACATGGAGCTTCTCTGAAGGTGAACAGCACTATTGTATTTTAGATTTGTAGTAATTTGTTTAATGTAGTACTGTTGTCAGTTTTTTCAGATTCCCAGCACTAGGTGATGTTTCTCTGTTCCCCAGGCATGTCCTCTGACTCAATGGAAGTATCTTCTGAGATCTGCTGCATGGAGCTGGCCCAGCATAAGCGACTGCTCTTCTGTGGCCTACACACTGGCACTATCCTCATATACCCGCTAGCCTTTGCCCAGGAGACTCTGTGCCTCCCCCCTCCAGAGAGCCTGCCTGAAGTGCGCAGTATGGCCATCAGTCCCAGGGAGGACAGGATAGCTGTGGCCTATGAGGAAATGGTGTGTCTGTTTGAGATCACAGCCAGGGACAGCTTCCCTTGTGTGGAGGGCCCATTTGAAACATACTCTCTGTCCCTGCTCCATTTTCCAGTTTCATCCATGGCTCTGCTGCCTGACTGCAGGCTCCTCTATGGCACTCTCGGCGGAGAAGTGGCCATCTACGACTTCAAGACTGCATCAGCAGCAGAACTCGACCATCATGGAGCTGCTATCACCTGTGTAGCTTTAAGTAACTGGGATACACATGCTCTTATTGGCTCTGAGGACTGCGTCCAGAAGCTTTGGAATTTAAGCCCTCTGCTGCTGGACCATACCATGGAATACAAGGTGGTATAGGTTAGGCTGAATACTGAAGTAGTGTAAACAGTCGTTCTGTGTTTTTAAAGCCTTGTTTTCAGTGGGATGAGAAGAGATGGGGTATAATTAACAGACATCAGGAAAACACTTTATTTAAATATTTCATATTGCACATATTCTATAGAACTCACATACACATATACATACACATTCTATATGGAGAGCACAATTGAGAATGCACAGTCTGATGCAGTTAAAGCTGAATGCCTTAAATTGAACATATTAATGGGGTATGTGGGAATGGTGCTCTTAGTAGACCTGATCGTTTGATGATAATAATATTGTAATAAAACCTTTCTAAGTGTACTATTGAAAGTTTTTGACAATAAATAATTTTAGCCCCTTGCACCAGGTTAGGTTTACTTATGAACTTTCATTATATTTTATGTTCTGTTTTTAATATATTTTAATTCTATTTTATAGATAGATATTATTCTGTTTTGAATAACATTTTTGTCTCTGGTATTGCTGTTCTTTATTCAAATTTATTTATTTTGTCTGCATTATTTTATGTCTATTTAATTTTTTTTGTTTTACTTTTATGCCTATTCTACCTCTGTACAAGGTAAGCAGGTGGTTTACAGATGGCATATCATCTTTTAATATTAATTTATTGCTTTTCTTTTATGCTTATTATTTTTTTTTCTTTGCTTGTTTTTATTGCTCTTCACTTTCTATTTATCTTTTTAAAGCACATTGAATGACCATGTGTACGATAATGTGCTATATAAATAAACTTGCCTTGACTTGCCTACGTGTCCCATATCAGTTGGGCTCTAGTGCAGTTACATTAAAATTATGCACTGATGCTGTTAGTCTGTCTCTAATTTTTGTCTTCTTATTCTGCAGGGTTTCTACTTCAAGGGGGTAATGTGTGCAGCTTTTTCTGTAAACGATAAGTATGTTTTCACTGGATCTCAGGACAAAACCATCAAAGTCTGGGATGTTACAACAGGTTTGGACTACTTACATTATTTTTAACATGTAGTTTCAGTACGTCATGCCGTTACACTTGAGGTTTTATTTGTTCAACATGCTGTCATACTATTACCTTTAGCTACTTTTGTCTACTTTTTATAGATAATAGAATGACATACAGTGTCAGAAACCACATAAGCAAGTTTATTAACTGTGATGCATGCTTTAAAATGTACACTTGTGTTCGTTTCCTATTTCATGTTGGTTGATTCATGTTTTTCTTCCTGTAAAATGTCATTGCAGGGTCTTTATTGTATATCCAGTATGTCTATGCAACAGTCATCAAAATTACACCCTTCAAGGATGGGTTTGTAGCCATCTCACAGCTTGGTTCTTTCATTAAAGAGGGCTTGCGATGTCCAGACACTTTAGCTAAAGACTACAACCCTCTTCGCAACTTCAGGGCTCACTATCGTGTAACGTCCCGTGAGAAGATTCTGGAGCCCCCTCACACTTTCCTGAAAGGGGTCTCTGATTATAATCCAGCTCAGTTTACCTTCATGAACATGCTCAAGACGAAACAGTCCAACTCATGTGTCCTTCTTTGAGGAACAGCCACAATTACGTTTTACTAAATGTGCTGGTGATGTTGTTCGTAATAACATTTCCAAAAGGGCTTGTTCACAAGACATGAATTACATAAAGAGGAATTTACTAGAATATAAAAAATAAATGACATTATTATCTAATTTACTTTTTTACTTTTTTACAAAGACCTTACAGTCAATGCAGATTATACTCCGTTTTTAACAGTTTGTACAATAGGGTCATTCTTGCACAAAAAAAGCTAATTTACAAATTAATTGAATTACACTGATAAAAAATATTTAGTGATAAATTTTATTGTATGTTGTCTGAATATTTGTTATCTAGTTTAAAAACAATGTGTAATTATTCTTTCCATGTCCAAAAAACCAACAGTATATAATACTGTAAATTGGTAATTACATTCCTGTTATAGTTCAAGTTCAAGTTTTTTATTGTCACATGTATTTATACTAGTACAACATAATTTCCCAAGAATAGAACCAACCCCCATTGTGCTGCACATACATTAAAACTATAACAGTTTATAGCAGTTTAAGTTGCTCTTTCAACCCTGTAAAATTACATTGACATGTCATAAATGTCACAGCAGAAGTCAGATGCTGTCATGACAGATCAGACCATTTATTGGTAACACTTTACTGTAGGACAGCTGTTTGTAGGCTACATAACTCCTTCATAAGGCCTTTATAACAGTGACATAGCATTGTCATAAAGTCTGGTTTTGTCAAGTTGCTATAACATCTATGACTGATGACAATTTTTGGTGACATTAGTTTGTGTTATTTTCTGGGGTAAAAATGACAACAAGCTATGTCATAAATAAATAACTATATGAATAAATAAGATCAAAATAATTGAACACATTTTGAAAAAAAGCTCATTGTTCTGAAATATTTTGCATTCTGGTGTATACATTTACTTATTATTGTGAATTGTCAATTCGTTCTCCCCAAATTTCTCCAGATTTAATTATTGCTGAGGCATTTAACTTCCAGCAGTTTTTATTCCAAAATGTCATTTTTTCCAAAGCCATTCTCTATTTCAAAATCCCATTTTCCCCAATGACCTATTTATTTCATAAAGCGACTGTTCAGCAAAATTACTTTGTCAATCGGTACCAGTGGGTTGGACCTGAACATCTATTGGTTTAACATAGTTTTCCTGGATACCTGCTTGGAGAACCGCTACTACAGCTAGCAACTAGCACATAAAATAAAAATGGGATTTTTAAAATAAAAATTGAAAAAATTACAGTTTGGAATAAAAACTGCTGGAATTAAATAAAATGCCTCAGCAGCAAAGTTATTGGGGGAAAAATAAATCAATTATAATATTTCACAATAATAAGTAAATGTATATAGCATAATGCAATATATTTCAAAATATGAGATGTTTTTCAAAATGTGATAAATTATTGTTTTGTGACTGAATAAGAATTCATAAAATATACAAACTAAAATGTACCTCACTATACTATACAATCCAGTGAAAGTGTAAGTAAAGGTATGATGTAAACTGTATGAAATTTGTAGCATCTGCCATAACAAATACTAGCAATTGTACATTCATTTAACATCACTGTGTCAATCAATTAACATGGTCTGGTCAGCTCATGATCGCATTTGCAATCTGCCATGATTAGTGAGCTTGTGGCATGTTTATATCGATGTTATATAGCAGGGTTCAAGTACAGTGCTACCCAGATGAATATTTTGTATGAATTAGCTGTTTCATATGTGACACTTTGTAAAGGAGCATGTATAGAATTCACTGTCTTATTTTTGCTCTACCACTTGGTTTCTTCTTTTCTTGTCTTGAACTCTTTGGATTTGACCAAGCTGAACAGCTGCCAACACAATCATACATATCTGATAGAAAGCAGAATAAAAATCACAGAATTAGCTCAATAAGTATAATTGATAGTCATTTTGATTTCTTGATAGTAAAGATAAATGCAAAACCAATACTGCATGTTCTTACCACAATGAATAACAACATTTCTTGTGCAACATTAAGCGTGAGAGATGACGAAATGAAGTCAAATGAAAATAAACCTTCAGCATAATCAAACACCGTGTTAGTTCTCTAGCTTTATGCTGCAGCCACTGCAAGATTTCTTTTTACAGAATGGCTTCAAGGGTTTGTGGTGAAATCATGGTTGTGATGTTACAACCATGGTTCCATTTAAAGGAGATTGTGTAGTAGAGCTACTAGAGCAGAAGATTTGAGAGTGAAACTAACTTAATTTTGAATAATTTTAAGTTTCCACCCCCCCTGGTAAATGTACATGTTTTATTAATTTTTCAATTGAAAAAAGTGCACATCCTCTGTTGAGAAAAATAAATCTCATGACATTTTGTGCATATTTGAGAGCACACTGTCTATTACACCTATAAGGGAAAATGCACATCAATGCACAATCAAATGTGGCCTCTTTTGCACTAGACACATTTTGTAGTATTTTTTTTTTACCCAATATGTTACATTCAGTAAAAAGACAGGATCATTAGAATGTGTTCTCTAGAGAATCTGCACTTATTTTCATTTACAATATCAACAAATGTATAAATTCAACTTTTTCAGGTTTTTATCTTTGGTACACTAAACATTTGGACATTTTATTTAATTATTTTTACCTTATAACAAAGTTTTTAGGAAGGCAATCCTACCTCCAGACATAGTAAGGTGATGCTCATTCCTCCCACTATCAGAAGGTTCTGTTCCCCCCACACCACAATTTTGTTCAGGCACCCGTTGGTATAGATGAGTTCCTTGAGTGAAGATTCTTCTCTTCTCTGAACATCATAGCCACACATGGAATTAAATACAGTCTGAAAACAAAACCACAAAATAAGGTTTTTATGCAGTTACTGTACAAACCCTCAGCAAGGAACATTTCTAATAACAGGTCTAAAATGTACATTAAAATACATTATACATACATTATACATTATACTTATACATGCATTATAATAGGTTTATAATGTTCAAAAGATGCTTCCAGGTGCACCCACTGCTGACTGTGGAGTAGCTGCACATACAGTCATCATGCCAAATGCCAAGAACAATCCAAAACAAATCATCCAACACTAGTATCTGATCTCACTAATGCTCTCAGTCTGAATGTATTCAGATCCTCACAGAAATGTTACAAAATCTAGTCTAGACTTCCTAGAGGAGAAGATACTGGTTCTGCTGTGTAGATGGGGGAAAAAACTCCAAATCCATACCAATGACTGCAGAAGAAATATCATTATCTCTTTACATGACAACCAAGCAACTACCAATATTAGGTCACAAAATTTTCCATTAGGAACACTTTCCAGTCCAATATTTAATTGGACAATGGACTATTATATATTTCAGTTTAATTAGCTTTTATGGTCAACATTTTGTTTTCTTTGTTGTCTGACCTCATTCCGCTGTCGAACACAGCAGGAGAAAGGCACACCACAGGCTTCCAGGCTGGGGTTTTTCACAGAGCAGTTAAAATATTCATTCTGAGACCAGTCAGAGTAATCATCCACTCCACAACACAGAAACTGCAGTAGATAAGCAAAGATACACAATTAGAACAACAGAACATTAGAATAAAAGGGAGAAATTAACAACACAAAACAATTTGCAAAATTACATATCATTTTGAGTTTACCGAATAATAATAATAAGTAGTAAATGATTAACGTGGTTAATGTCCAATAATGAGAAGCTCAGCAAATCTCATCATTATAAGTCACCACGTTACACGTTCTACAGTCATTCAGTAGTTTTCCAGACAAAGTGTTTTTGAAATTCTTTGACCTTTTTCTGCACAAAGTCGATCGCATTTTCTAAATCCAAGTCCTCTCGATACAGTTCAATGGCTTTCTTCATTAACAAATCAGTCCTCTCCAGAACCTGGGAGATAATATACACACTGGATAATGTCATTGTCTATGCCAAAAAACTACCGTAACATGAATTATAATTATTAATGAAATAAACAACTTAGATTAGTTTATTTTAGAACTGATTGTTGTTCAATACCTACCATGTCTGAGAAGAGGAATCCCAGAGTTGCAGCAGTGATTTGCAAAAGTAAAATAACCAGTAAAATTCCTAAAAACTGAAAATGTTGACATTTTTTATTTCAACATCATCCTAAAATGATCTGTGAACACATGCACATTAACAAAGTTAACATCTCACTTGCATATGTAAATGTTTTTTCCTTTAGACAAAATGTTCAACTGAAAAATATTTAGATAAACATCAGTAACCAGCAACAAATTTAAAAAATGATAAACTATTAAGCATTTAAAAAAATATCATACCAACCTGTACTGTCTTGCCTTAATGTATCTTACACATTATATCATTATGTTAAAATATATGTGTGCTATTATCCATGTCTTAACCAAATTACCATTTTCAGTAATATTCCAGCGTCCCGCAACGCTCCGAAACAGCCAAGGAACGTTATAATGAACATGAGGGAGCCCACAGTCAGCAGCAGCAGAGCTGGATCAGTCGTCAGAGTGTCCACCACATCTGCAAAAAGTGTTTACTGAAGTGGCAGTAATACTAAGCGTGTACACATACAGTAGCAGCAGCAATAACACCTGGGAAAAGTAGTTCTGATGAGGGTGAGATGGTTCTGTACCTTTCTCCTTGGCAATTTTAGCATAGACACCAACAGCAAGTAGGATGCCACTGGCCACCTTGAGTAAAGGATAAAAAGTAAAACAGTATAATAGTGCTGCATGTTAGTCATAAATCTGACCACATACCTCCTTTCACACTTTCATGACCACAAACTATGCCACAGAAGATACTATAGATACTATGACGTGTGACTTACCCAGAATATGTAGCAGCAAGCAAACAAAGTGTACTTGATGCCCTTGTATGTTCTCATTACTGGTGTTTCTTTCCTTTATACTGAAAAAAGAAAAGAGGAAAACACTTCAGCGTAGCCTAACATGGTCTCTTCAGTTCCTCAATCCCACAGGGAGGGCAAGTGACGGCTTGTTAGCAAGGTATTCAAAATTCCTGCCTGATGTTGACAGTAACCTGAGGTGCGGGAACTGAATAATGCATATTTTGCACATACATATGAGACGTTAAATGCAGTACTTGTTAGATTTAAATGAATTAAAAAATTATTAATAAAAAAATAATGGAATTAAATGAATTTTGTCAGCCATAACATTAAGAGCACTGATGGGTGAAGTTAGTAACATTGACTTTCTAAGTCATTTCATACAATGGGACCTGTCAGGGGATGGTACATATACAACAAGTAAACAGTCAGACACATGACAGCATCTTTGCATGCTGGAGCAATCTGGATCGTCTGGCTGAGTGGTGCGACACCAATAACCTACTGCTCAACACTGAGAAGACCAAGGAGCTCATCGTGGACTACACGAAGAATGCTGACCCACATCCACCCATCTATATTAAAGAGATGGCTGTGGAGCGTGTGAGCAGTTTCAAGTTCCTGG
>JBBIGC010056751.1:0-11194 GCA_037576955.1 Lepidarchus adonis | reverse complement strand
AACTATATATATATAGTTGCATATACTCTAATAACAAGGAAATGAGTTTAGTCTACCTGAGCAGGATAATGTATCCAGGACTGGCTCCACAAGCCGAGAGAAAGGCCCCCAGCACTGAGACCGCCATATAAATCTTGAACATGAAGTCACAGTTGTCCTTGCGTGGACACTGACCCAGCACTACTGATCTATTCATGGCTGGCAGGTGAGCTTCACTAACACAGCTGCAGTTGTGGAAGAGCTTTAAGTAAAGAGCACTGATGTGAGTGTATATGCAATACATCTACAAACCTTTGGGTCATGTGTCCCGTAGAACCAAGGCAGCAAGAATACATCACATGCTACTGTACAATGTCCAAAAAGAAATATGGAGATACAGGCTGGCAGAAAAAAGACGTGTGTGTGCACTGCTGACTTTCTTCCATGCTAATAGCTTTTAATTGACATTTTGTTTTTGATGTGCTTTAGATTTTAGACTTTTCTTTTGTGTGAACAATGGACAATCAATAAAATGTGACTGCGTATACCTATGTAAATGAAAATGCATGGCACCTGATAAATAAATAAAGGCATAAATAATATGTTTGTATAAAACATAAATAAACACTTAAATGTACCCAAAACTTTCACAGAATTTAGCCTTTTTGTTTTCAAAGTTAAATACAGTGTGATCTCTTGTATATTCACAATTTTACAAAACATTTTTACCTCTAAAGTTTACAGCAGAAGATTGTTTTAAAGACAAAGATGTTTTAAAGACAAAGATTGTAAGTCAAAGTAGTTTTAGACTTTTTTTTTTAGGTCCATTCAGAAATTTGGGATGACTCACCATGTCCTTTCCAGTTCCGGTGGTGCTCTGACAACCGGCCAGGCAAGGGGAGGCATAGGTCATGCCATTGCTGGAACACACAGGGTCCCAGTGCTTCAGAGAGCAGGAGCAGCCTGAATTACACTCAGACAACAGACTCTGCTGCTGATAGGACACCTCTGGATCTCTGTCAGAAAGACACAGTGTGCTGAGGAAAACATTGGCATATTCTCAAAAGTTCATTTATTGGAGGATTAGCAATGCACAATTTTCAGTTTTTCAGTTTTTCGCATTGGTGAAAATAATTTTCCATTTAGGCCAGATTCAGCATGTGAACCAGAAAATTGTGAATCTCACAAAAGAACATTAAAAAACATATTGGAAGTGAGACATTACTATTGCATGAACAATATTACCTTATTTTGCAATTGACAGCAGCCATATGTCTTATAAAACAAGGGCTTGGAAAAGTAAGTACTAAAAGTTATCAGCTGGATGAACAGTTTGCATCTAATTTCGATAATCAATAAATAATATGTAGATAATAGGAGGAGTCTTTTAGAAGTAAAGATGGGTAGAGATTTACAAATTTTGGAACAGTTTCTGAATAATGCTTCTCAATGTAAAATTGCAAAGACATTAAGACACTACATAATATCATCAAAAGCTTCTGAGTTAAGGAATCTACTATGATTTTGCCTTGTTTGCCATGTTTCTGATACTTTCAGTCTTTTTTATTGTTAAAAAAGTAAACCGAAGCTTGCGTTCAAGTCTCTATTCCTCACAAGAGAGGTCTGAGAGGTCATTGCTCAACCAGGCCAAGCTTTATTAATTTCAAGGGGAAATCAAAATGGACTTTTTAAATGTGTTAATTCATGTACAAGTTCATATTAAATCAATCTCAGCATGGACTGTGATTTTACCTTTACACTCACTTTAAATTAGGTTCATTGGGTTGCTTTCTACATAATGCGCTTGGTGTGCAAAAATAAACATGAAGTTGTTTCAACACACTTCATAGAGGCTGTTTATGCTATTCACATGGTTTTTAGTGACCTAATCACATTAACATTTCACCAGAACACATTGTAATGAAATTGCGCTCAGATCACACTATTCCCATGCAAAGGTGCTCTGAGTGCTAGCAGGTAAAGGATAAACTAGGAAATATGAGATGGAGAGACTACCCTGATATTCTGATCAAGTAGCTCCAAACACACAGGCCCACTAAAAGTGTAGTACTGGTATGTGTGGTAACAGGGAGAAATATTCAACAGAAATGGTACATGGAAATCAAATGGATCTCATCTGGTTCCACTGGGGATAAATTTTAGTGAAAAGTAAATGGAATCCACTTGATGTATCTAGATACCATTTGGGTTCAAAACACATATGAATATGAGGCATAAACCACGTAATTTGTATGAAACTTAACATTAAGGGTTAATGTAAAAAGTACAGTAAACTATGGCAGTGTATTTACCCTTGATAGGACATAGTGAGTCCAGCAACTTCTGTATTCCCGCAGTGCATGAAGTATTGACTAAGCAGCAGGGCAAACGCAAAGAAGGAGGCAGTGATGGCAATTCTGGCTGCTCCGAGCACATTCAGTTTGAACTTCTTCATCACAAATCCTCCTGTGATGATTCCTAAGGCCACAGCAGGCAGGTTCATAATGCCTGAAGGACAGAAGCATGTTAACAACAAATCAACTGCCCATGTGGTATTTATTAAGGCAATCAGTAAAACAGGTACTGCTAATTTCAGATTTTTTTTTTTTAAATGTTTCTAAATGTTTTTTTACTTGTAATCTTTGGCTTTTCTCAGTTCAAAAAAACTTCTAATAAACTTATTTTAACTTTAACTACAAAGATGGAAAAGCATTATTATTTTGTAAATATATCTTCATACATTAGCATAGCTGTGGGCACTTACTGTGTTAATTTATTTGAATTGATATATTTGAATTTGGTTGAATATTTTAATGCAAACAATAAATTCAAATGTACAGGAACTCATCTGAGCCTCGTTTGCTAAAAGTGTCATAGTGGTAAAGTAAACTGGTAAACTGCTTTAGTGAGTGTTTTATGTGATGCTTGCTATGTCATTTAACAATGATAAGTCTTAAGCCTAATAACACAGTCCATTTACTCAAATATTTTCCACCCCATGTCTACATAGTTTCTGTTAATATTGTAGCAAATTAAATTTCTCAATTAGAATAATGATTTAAAAAACATGTAAAAAATTATTGTTGATAAAATGCTTGTGCAATTAGAGCTGATTTCAACTAGATATTAAAAGGATCAAAGTGAATTTCTTCAAAAATATTTAAATTCATTCATGCTTTTCTCAATGTGCAAACCAAAGTGAATGAAAGGGGCAGCAGCAGCTTTTTCAATGTTAACATTGGCTCATAATCACAAAGCTTTGATAAAGTCATTATAAATAAGAAATAAATTTGGTCTTAAAAACAGCCCTCCTCCTCTGAGAAGCTTCATGAATATGGTGAATCCTCCAGCACCTTTCTAATCACTCGAATCACACATTCTATTTACAGTCCCACCTGCTAACCTCATCAACACTGTTTCAAATATACTTCAACTCTATGACACTTCGTGTTTCTGAGACGACCAACCTGCCCCATTTCTTAACAGCAAGCCAGGAAAGAAGACTCACCTATCATGAAGATAGCCTTCGATTGAGACTGGCCATAGGTCTGCTCCATGAATTTGGGCTTGAACGTGATCATTCCCATGAAGCCGTTAACCTGTACCAAACTGGTTAAGATGATAAGCAGGTAGATTGTGTTACTGAAGAGTCTCTTCAATGATGGCAGGAAATCTACAGCAAACCAAAACACATGATCAATAATGTATGGAGCCCTGCACAAATTCTTGAATTCAAGACTAAATCTTTAGATTTAACACACTAGAGGTTTGTGGGTAGTAAACACATATACTGTATAAGCTTGTGTAGGACACTTCCATGTTTTTTTTAGTCAGTTAGGTTTACATTAGCTTTCAGATCAATAGAGGAGGTTATGGCTGATCTCTATGGATATCAGACAGGAAAGCAGCACCTTTGGCCAAGGCAGACATGGTGACAGGATCTTGTTTTTCAGATGGTGGAGTGTTGCAGTTGTCTGCAGGGATAAAAGTGTCCTGCTCTGCCTCCTGGACGTCATCGCTCTTTTCGACTGGATCTTTTCCTTGCTTGGGCAGTGATCTGGGCAGAAACCAAAATGGAATCCCTGCCAGCAACATAACGGTTCCAGCCACCAAAAAGCCGAGCCACCAGGCCCCCACCCAGCGCGAGTCTTTGTGATTAATGGTAATGAGGTCTGTGGAGAGGAAGAGGTGTAAAGACAGCACTGACGAGTGACCACAAGTTCAACAAGGTCAGTCAGTCTGGTTGATATTTATCCAAGGAGCACGACATTGTGTCATTTATGTCCCATCATCCATACTGATCACTAGAATTTACACAGATGTTACACTGCAGTCAAAGTTGCTTAGCTGTTACTTTACAGCTAAGGCGATCTGAGATGACATTATTCTATTACTTTCCAATGGGAAAGGTAATTTTTCAGCTACTTTTCAACCAAAAGTAAAGTACATCTTCAGTAATGGAGAATGGAGAAAATTAGCACAGTCCTTCTTGGATGTAAGCAAAGCCTATTTTTAAGCAGCTGAAAATGTGCCTTACATGAACATATTGTTTCTATTTCCAGTTTCCTCAAATATTCAACAATGTAAATATAAAGCGTTGGGCTTTACACCTTGTCTTAGCATTTTAGAGGTGTCACAAACACTGGCCAAGAAATGAAAATTACTCCATAATGTGGGGAAAAGAGACTTGTTATATTATCCAAATTACTAGAGTGCTGGAAGTTTCATGAAGCAACCAAAATACTATTATATGCTGTAAACTGTTATTGTGTTTAAATTCTCCATATTCTATATTTTACTTGTATTTCTGTTTACTATTCATTATGATTACATGGTTTTATTTCTCTTTACCATAAACCAACCTTTTTTCTTAGGATGCTCTTATTCTCTGACTGGCTGAAATGTAATTGCCTGTTTGAAAAAACAGCCCAGCCTAAAACATTCCCTATATCTTCAGTATAAATTATTTAACTGTGGAGTGAATAAAACATTTTTTACCTTTAACAGTAATTATATACAATTTTCTATTACATGGGTTCTTAAAAATGTTGTATAACAGTAAATGTAGCCTAAAAAAATACCACACTGATAATTTATATTTGAAGATTCATGCTATTAACCCATAGCTTTGTAGTTTGTTTACAATGTGTAGAACTTGCTTGGTTTCAGCAAATTAATATGTCAGTTCTGATACGACAATCAAACATTTGTTAAGATACAATTCAATATTATATTGTTATAATATTAGAGTCCTACATAATGACTTTAAATGCTATTAAAAGAGTTTAGAAAAACATTAAATTAGGAAACAATCCTTTGTATTAAATGAAGGTTTGCACTTTTAAAAGGCCCTTCACACCACATGTCTCATTAGCAAAAGTGGCTATTTTATGGCATTCCTCCAAGAACTTGTCATAAAACCACTGTTTAAAGAGAGTAAATGTCCTCAAATGTTTGACAGGAATTGTGGTATCATTTCAGTTTAGAAATATGGCCAGAAATCTGACAGAAGGCCAGGTAATAGTTAAGTTGCTAACCTTTAACACTACTTTAGCAGGAAGGACCATGACCAAGCAAACAAATCTGGTAATAGTTATAGACAGCTCCCCTCTAACACACTACACATTACTCAATAATAGGGCTCATGCCAAGGGTCAGTCAGCAGAGAGGGAATGTAGCTCTGTGAAACAGTAACTACGGAAATCCTGATAGCTCTACAGTCCATTATAAGGAGGAAACAAAATAAATCATTTTCCCAGTTTGTAGGTGTACAGTCATGTGTATATATACAGTAAGTAAATCCCATAGAAATGTTTACCTTTTGAAACAAGTGATCATTTCACTCTCTTCAATATAGTGCTTTACAGATAAATGTGATGTGCATGAACAAAACCACAAGAAAAAGTGGTTCCATTTTCTGTCAAAAAAAATATGAATGGATAAAATGTTCCTGTGTGGAGAAAGTATTTTAATAATCTTTAATGCAAAATTTAAGTTCAAGATGTTTGAGGGTTTTCTTGCATGCACTGCCCTTTTAAAAACCCACACAACATTTCAAAATGTTGTGAAACCTCTTTAGAAACCTCCCTGTTCTTCTTTTAGACCATTTCTTTGGTGGATTTGCTTGTGTGTTTATGATTGTTATCCTGTTTAAACATCCGCCTTTGGTTCAACATTAACTTTTGGACAGATAGCCTCATATTATCTTTAAGCACTCTTTTGCATATTATGCAGAATTCAGAGCTGAATTAACAAATAAAAGCTGCACAGCCAATGAGGCAACAAAACAACCTCAAAGCATAACACTTCCATCATCATGCTTCATAGTCAGTATGCAGTTCTTCACATTAAAAGCTGTATTTGGTCTACACAACAAATGTGTACTGTTATATGGAAAGACAATTTTTTTGACATTATATTGACATTTTCCCAAAATGCCTAGTCTTTGCATATATGATGTATGGCAGAATGTAGTCTTGCATTAATATTTTTCCTGGAGAACATTCTTCAAATGTGAAGATTATTTGGAATTTATTTTGCATGTTAATTTGGCACTATATCAAAGCAGTCATTTGTTTGTTGAAATATCTAAAATAATCAACAATTTCTACACGTGTATATATATAAAATACATTCAGTATATGAAAACACTGCACCCTTCCTTGAACTAAGCCTGCATATAAAGACATTTCTGTGTTCTACCATGTTTTTCATTAAATCCTAGAAGCTCAATGTTGCCTTTATTGTTATCACAAACAGCCACAGATTATGGAGAATGTTCCTATTCTTATCTTTGCTTGCTCCAACAGGTAGTTTTGTGCCACAACCCAAACTAGCATGTTATTAATGGAGAATAGTAGCTTCATCTGTTTCCATAGAGTTATGAAATAGAGTTTTATAGAGTTCATTGGTTCATTCAGGTGTTTTGGAAAGTAAGCAGGCAACACCAATGGGAGAGGCAGAGGTTTCTTATTTAGTTATAAGATAAGTATCTTTACCCAAATCCACAGCTCCGATGTCCACATAAAGTTTGGCGCAGTAAGATCCCAGCATGTAACCAAACATTGGCCCCAAAATTCCTACTGTCTGTATGCATGCTGTGTTTAGACAGAGACAGACAGACAGACAGACAGACAAACAGAGTGAGAGAAAAGAGAGAGAGACATCATTACAAAACTATGACTTACAATATACCATCACTTTGCTCACATAACAGCTCGAAGTGCAAAGTTCATCAAAAATTTGTCCCAGGCTTTGTGCCACCTTTTCAGTATAAATAGCAATTCTGCAACAGTATACAAACACACACACACAATACATAACTTAGATATCTTACTTGAACTGATAGTAACAGATGAAGTGATTTTATATTATGTAACAGTCTAATGGTCTTTGACATAATATCTGATAATGCATCCAATAACAGTGGATTTTCAATTCAATTTTCAATTTTGTCAGTAACTGTACTGTTTGTAATATATTGATGTAGATCTTAAATTCAAGTGAATTCATGCATCACTGTTTTCAGTGTGTTCCAGTTCTTTCATACATAGGTAGAAAGCTGTGTTTTCCTCTTTGGCGAAGTCATCCAAGTAGGACAGTCCTAAAGGCATGACTGGAGTCTCTCCGATACCTCTCAGCATGTTCCCCAGAAAAACATAGATCCATAACGATGATCCTGCAACTTTCTCACACTCTGCGGGAGCAAAAAACATATTTAGACAACTCCAGACATGACCTGAAGAGGACAGATATCAGGTAGCAGCGTCCCAAGCTTGGCATAATGATTGTTTTAGCGACTTTTTTGGTAAAAGGCAAGAAGCAAGTGGCTATTGATGGTTATGACAAGAATTCAGACAATGGTTAAATGTTTTATTTAAATTAATATTATTATTATTTTTAATAATACAATTTACTTCAAAGTATGTGCTCCTTTTTAAAGTAATTTTTGCTCAAATAAAAATGTAGTGTTTTTTTATCAACATGATTAAAACATAAATCTTCTTTTTGTAAATTATCTTGCACCTTCATTTATCTGTGAAAAGTACACAAATATCTATTATAATCTTTTATCTGACCAACTTAACCATATTTTACAATCATAAACAAACGTAAAATTTGATGCCTGTAACCCATTTAAAAATGTGAGAATTGTCAGTCAGTTCAAAAAGAACATTTCCCAAAAGCACAATTGCTCATTTAGGTCTTTCATCATCTACAGTACATATTACTGTCAAAAGTTTCAGAGAAATCCAGAGAAGTCTGTTCACAGCAAGACAGAAAACCACTGCTGAATATAAGAACTTTTATAATCTGTTATGAGAATTCATGGCAGCATATGACACCTGCCATGGAAGAGTTATGTTAGTGTCATGTAGCAGCTCATGAATTCTCCAATGAAATGTATTTTACAATGTAAACTTTTTTAGAAATAGGGCAAGTTTTCCACTGGTAAGAATTTGTGGTAATGCTTGTGGGAACTTAGTTGATGCTGCACTAATGTTAGAATGTTGCATTGTTTTGCGTCTGCATCTTTTTCCCCCAGCTTTTGTAATGACACCGTGGGTTTGAGAACGGTGATATATATACAGTAAGTGTAACTTTATTGTTGTTGTTGTTGCCCAGCTGGTTCTTATAGAAATCAATCATCTTTAAGCATTTTCCTCAAAAGGATACACAATCACCCAATGCAGAAAGTAATGTATTATATTTACTTGATTCATTAACACCGTTATTGTGTACTGTACATATTACAACTATGTGCAATAAACCATTAACATTAAACACATGCATTAATAAGCCTTGAGTGCTGATAATCTATTGGCTGATTCACCAGTTCTCCTTCCTTGGATCACTATTGGTAGGTAGTATCTACTGCAGACCTGGAACACTCCATAAGACCTGCTGTTTTGTAAATGCTGTAACTCATCTAGCCATCACAATAACACCCTCAGATCCTTAGATACTTACACTGGCTCATTTTTCTTGCTTCCAGTACATTAACTTCAAGAACTGACTATTTGCTACTTGCTCCCTAATATATTCCACCCCCTCCCCAGGTATTTAATGTTATTCACTTTACCTGTCAGTGGTGTTAAGGTAATGATTGATCAGTGTATTACTAAATACAGAAAACAGAAAGACAAAATGTGATATTGTTTGATGTAATATTAATTTGACTCAAGTGATTTTAATGCTTTGATTTATGTTTCAGTCATTCTGCTTATTGGATGGTCTACTTGTCTCTCACCTGCTTGATTCTCTGCTGAAGGCAGTTCATCACCCTGTGTATGGCTCCCATTGCCCACACATGGCAGAATGGTCTCCGTCACATTGGTCTCAGAGGAATAGGAAATTGTTGTCTCATACTTGTACCTGTTCAAAGATGAGTTGGGTTGCTTGTATGATCATGCACTGACAAACACTGGCCATCCATGCTTTGACCGACAGACGTCCATCACTTTAAATTAAAGGCCTCTTTGCGGGTTTATGTTGGTTCAGGGACGGGCAGCTCTAGTTCTGCAGGGCCAATGTCCAGGTAGTGGTAATTAAATTGACCTTAAACACACTCACTATACCTGGTGAGTGGAACTAGGTGCAATTGAGCAGGGAGATTGGGCTGGACGCTGGCTCTCTGGGACTGCAGATGCAAACCCCTGTTGGTTAGATCAGGTGCGCCCAACTACAGTCCAGGACGGTTGGTATAAACTCACTTTGATGATTTCCCTGCTCAAATGCATCAAGTTCTGTTCACTGTTTAATTACCAGGTTTAGCGAGTGTGTTTGAGCAGGGAAACTAAAAACCTGCCCTTCAGCACTGGAGGTGGGCACCCCCTGAAATACCTAATCATTCTCATATTAGTTTTACTTTATTGCAGTCACTAATTAAGTCTTAAGATGTACTGAATTATAAGAAAGTATTAAACAGACAAAACCAAAGAAGTGAATAAGTGTGAAAACTCACGGTCCCTGTAAGACATGGGGCAGAGCAGTGATAAAAGAGCTAACAGCCATAATCAGACAGCCTGCTCCTATTAGTCTGGGTCGGTGTAGCTTTGCTCCAAAATAACTCACAAACGCAATCACCAGCAAGTTCCCTGCATAATTAGAGAAAAAAATTATCCAACAACTGACACAGAAGTTGCAGATTTACTGCACTGATTAAAATATTACACTAAAATGATTGATACGTTTATATCCTTACCACATGAAGAAAATATTCATCACACAGCAATAAAGTGAACAATAACTTTTCAATGTAAAATATTTAATTTATTAAATGTAATTCAAGTAAATGATGCAACATGGCTATTGCTTCTTTTAATGCTTTTAAATGCTGAATTTGCAAAATTTGTGTTTTTTATACCAATTTCAAAGCTTCCATCAATGACCCCTATGAGCGAGCTTGGGATGTCAAAGCGTCTTTCAATCTGCGTCACTGAGCTCTTCATGTAACTGCCCTGGAACGCTTTGGCGAAGTAGACAAAGGACATGGAGACCAGAAACATCTAAGATATGCAAATATGCAAAGAAACAGACACACACGCACGCACACACACACACACACATATTTTAATACAAGATTACCAAGCAACATGCTTATTATCATGTGTTGGATTATTTAGATTAAGAGACTGGGGAAATGGACAAAAAGAATCAATTCTCATACGTTTTAGGAAACAGATCTGTGCACAAATAAACAACCAATAAACATTCAACGTGGAGGTGAAATTCTAACAAACTGTACTGGAGCTGCCAACTAAATATGAGTAAAATAAGTAAAAGTGATTAATCATTAAAGTATTGCCTTGTGAACTTCATTGCCCAAATTATATTACTTCATTGTTTCAAACTATAATCGTTATGTACCATTTGTATCTTAAATACAGCTAATGCTTTTAACTCCCTGATTTAACTCCATGATTGTAACCTCTAGTTCTTCTTCATTCTTCAGCATGAAGGTAAAGGCTCTCATGAGAAACTTGCTGTTGTTTTAGTTCGTTTGCTGCTTGCTGATTTATTTGAATCTGCTGAAGATACTGCTTAAGCTATTAAGATATAGGACGAGGCTCCCAATGTTAGACTGGCAAACATCTGCAACATGGCTGTGTTTACATCAAATTGCTCTTACAGCAGGTCTACAGTCTGTGTGTGTGTGTGTGTGTGTGTGTGTGTGTGTGTGTGTGTGTGTGTGTGTGTGTGTGTGTGTGTGTGT
>JBBIGC010056740.1:0-11194 GCA_037576955.1 Lepidarchus adonis | reverse complement strand
AAAAACATTTGGCATATTTTAATACCGCCTATATATTATTGAAAGCACAGTACATATTTTAGCTCAAACTTGTCATATTAGTCGGGGTTCCCTTTAAGCCCTTGTGTTTCTGTAGCATTTGTTCTCTGTAGTCACTCGCTTATTCTTATGTTCAGTTGTTCAGTTAATGTGGTTTATTTTGTGGATGTTGCCGTGGGAAACAAACCCCGTTACACTTCATGCTGCCATTTTGCGCATACTTCCAACCATCAAACCCTCACGCAGACCATCTGAGCAAAAATTACTGTACAGAACAGTAAAAACTGACAGTAATTATTTTACATACTGGTGAACATCCAGGTGGGTTGTCTTAAAGTTAATGAAAGTAATTGTGTATAAAGGAAATTATACTCAGCAAGTTCGTTATACGCTTATTAGTTTGCTGCCTTACAGGCTCGTCATGGAAACAGACAATAGTTTGCTTGGTGTGATGAATCATCATCCCCTCCCCAAATCCCCCACTGCAATCTGCTTCCAGTCTTTTGATGAATGTTGGCAGCTCTGCTTGGTGTACAAATAATAGCAAGTAAATAACATTGATTGAACCAATTGTTCTACAGCTCTACGGTCATGCACAGTTAAGATTTTGGCATAAAGGAACAGTCCTCATCTACTATAAAATACATCGTGTTCTTCTCCTTTGCCTTGCCAGGAAGCAAGGACTAACGGAACTGTCAGAGAACCAAAGGTTCTCATAAAACAAGTTGTTTTATAGACAAAGGTTTTTAAATGTGCTTATTTATTTGTTGTATTTGTTTCCCAATTTATCTCCAAGCCCAGTGTAAAATCCCTTCCCCTTGTAAGATGACAGCATCATCAGTCTTAAGAGGTGAAGGGCAGCGCAGCAATATATCATAAAACGCAGTCCAGTCAGCTTAAGTGCATTTGAAGGACAACTCACATACTAGCATGCAAACCGTCTGGACACAGCAAACAGCTATAGTAAATATCTAAGAAGAACAGCGAGCGTGAATAGTTTTCCTCCCTCTATCCTCACAGCCAGAGTTGGTGATTTAATGCTGTCTCCTGCAGAGAGGCTTATGTGTATTTCATAAATTATGAAGTAAATCTTACTTAATCTAATCCAAGAGCCATATTGAACAGCCTAAGTGTAAGGTCAGACAAAAAATGGCTTTAGTGAACAGTCACCTTCGAGAACTGCAGCAGGAGAGGAGTTGAAATGGACAAGTACCCAAAACAGAGGGAATAAAAAAGCCAGTGAAGGAGATCATACACATACACAAGCAAATGCAAATAGACAAATGGAATTCAGAGTGATCAGCGAGTACACTGATAAGGGGGTGAGGGGGTTTCAACGAGAAATTAAATTGACAAAACGTTGTTTTTCACAATTACTGGAGAGGACAAACAGGTGCACAAGCCCCGGTGGATCTGCAGTCAGACAGACAGGACTGGGACAGGGTAGAGGGAGGCTATGATCACAGGATTTAGAGAATAACGCACTCACCAGAGTCAGCAAATTCTGAGGAAACAGTAGACAGACAGAAAGGAAGATAAAGAGAGACAGGAAAAGAAGAAATAAGACATGAAAACACTGTATAAAACAGGATATGGTTCAGCATATCGGGCGAGGGTAAAGCACATTGCCGAGTCCCATTCAGCGCATTACAATACACACACTCTAAAGCACGTTTATAAAAAGTCTTGAAAAGGCTTCCGCCAGATTAATACACATGTCATAGCTGGAAGGAGGAAGTTCATTTTTACAGCTTCAAAGCATATTTATATTTATGTTCCATAATTAGCAGGGTTAGCATGAACTAGTGCTGCACTTTGTAGCAGCACCAAGACCTGACAAACGTTGATCATGATAAATTGTGATGATCGTAATATCATCAGCACTTAAAAACAATGTTGAACTTCATGCCTCATCTCAACATCATTAGTCTTGCTGATTGTACTGTGGTATGAAAAACACTAAATACAAATTTATTTTTTTAAAATTTGGCTCTTTCTTAACAAATGATGGAAAAATACATATTGTGTGATATTGCTTATTAAAGAATCATAATATTTTTTGCCATATTGCCCACCCTTAACCTCTATTCCCTTCCACATTTAAGATTTATATTTAAAATATGTCCGCTCCGTTCCCCAGAGGAACAACTCTGAAAGGATGGATAACCCTACACAGGCTTGCTGCAAACAAAACTCAAAAATGTTGAACTGAAATTAATTGATCAATACCAAAAAGAATGATGCAACTTACACCATTACAACACATAGCACTATCTGAGAAACCACAGCAAAACATGGTACATGTAACCTCACTGCACAGGGCTACACCAGGATACACAGTTCAGTGCTGTGTATACAACTTAACAAAAGGTACAAACGTTTCAAATATTCAGCTAAATTGAATAAATAGGTTATCTTTGTACATTAAAAACAGACTCAGAATAGTCATACTCATACTACTAGTAAAACATTAACATAAATTAATTAATATCAGATATTAGAAGTGAAATTAGTTAGTAAAAGAGCATAGACTCATCCATACACATTATAATATGTAACCCTTTAAGATTTTTGCAATTTTATATTTTATTTTCATTATAATATATATGTACGCAGTGATGTGTTTGCGTGTGTGTATTACCTTCGCTAAGCGGATCGAGTGTGTGGATCATTAGCTGGAAGATGCTGTTTCTCATCAGGCTGTTGTGCAGAGAGGCTGAACTGCCTCCTCTCTGCAGCCGGGGCTTGGCCTACAGTAGGAGAAGGAAAGTCAATCAGAATACTCTGCTGAGACAAGAGTAACAGTGCAGTAGAAAAGCGTTTCACCACATGAAAACATGAACCATATGAGCATTCGATGCCAAATAAAGTCTGAACCCTGTTAGGATTAAGAGATGGGGGTTAGGGGCTGAGGTTAGGGGGCGGGGCTTGAGGCCAGCTGCTCTGTGCAGAACAGCTCTGCCTTCCAGGTTGAGTTAAGGGCACCTTTCAGCTCAACACCATGGCAACACGTCAGCGCAATCTGGAGGAGTCAGCTGCACAGACGCAGGCAGGTGTGTGTGTGTGTGTGTGTGTGTGTGAGTCTGTCTGGGGGTACGTTTCTTGTTACACTGGCAGTTAAGACTGCACTTAGAAAATGATGTTAGAAGCCCATTCTGCTTCCTTATGGCTCATGTGTGATAAGCTGTGTTCAAAATATAGTGTACATGCTGCTCAGGAAAATGTTGTATCAAGAAATTAAACTCGTGCTTTATAATTTTGCACACACTATCAGTTGTCATGCCATTCCCACACCTGGGGAAGCAGAGGACGAACTGGTTGATCTACAGTCAAACCCTGTTAACTTGGCGAGAGGCGGGGGTGATACTATATGATTTAGTTCTATATGTTGTGAGACGTGGCTTGTTTCATGGGGAGAAATGCATCATAGACTGTGTAGTGTGTGGAGCAAGAATGGGTGGGTAAGGTGGAAAAGAGGTGGAGAGAGCTTGGTTGCTAAGAGTTGTAGCCTGTTAGCAAGAGAGCATGGATTAGCAGTGCGAAGCTACAGCAACTTGAAAATGAACAGGGAACAGAAACTGTACTCTGTCCTGAGAAAACAAATAATAAAGCCACACACGGAATTCCACTCCCAGGTGAGTCTTTGGGGGATCACACTGAGTGAGGCTGCCACTCAGTGGAGAAAGGTAACAGGTAATAATAATAAAAAAATAATAATAATTTGATTTTATATAGAGCCTTTCTCAGACTCCCACTAGAGACACATGGGCCACATGCCAGCTGCTCGTTCATGGATGTTGCTGGCTGTTCAAAAGAGCCTCCGCAGCATCATTACATGCACGAGTTAAGACAGACACAAGTTTGGTGAGATATAGATGGAGAAATGCATACAGTGGACACGTTGCACACTATGGCGAGGACGAGAATCGAGGTTGTCGGCTTCATGAGGTTGACAAAGGAATAAATGTTGATTTGGTTCGAATGTTGGTTCACACGTACTGGAAACCAACATTCCCTTCCCAAAAATCCACTATTAACTGTCCAGGAAATACAATATTTCATGCTCTGCTGAGTGAGTAAACAATATTACCTAGCACTGGCACATATTAAGAACAATAAAAAGATGCATGTAAAATGCAAATACATTCATAAGTACATTATTTATATTAATGAAATTATATGATGACTATTTGTTGCTCTCAGAGACACTTTTTCCTGTGTTTCCACCAAAAATCTGACATTTTTCTGAACTGAAATAACACAGCGGGTCTTCTAATTAAAACAGAAACGAGATGCTTAAACTAAAAGTGAACCAAAAAAGTTTTAAAAAATTATATCTACCTTACACATAACAAAAACATGTAATATGATAAACAAACACATCAACATGCAGACATAGACGTAGACTGGACCTACCGATAGTTTGCTTTCATCCTCTGGTCCCACTGGACTAACCTTTACAAAATTAACGATAAAGTAAGAAAGATAGACAGAAAGATAGACAGAAAGATAGACAGAAAGAAAGATAGACAGAAAGAAAGAAAGACAGAAAGACAGAAAGAAAGAAAGAAAGAAAGAAAGAAAGAAAGAAAGAAAGAAAGAAAGAAAGAAAGAAAGAAGGCCAGGGACATGAGACAGGAACAGTCGAACACCAGTGATTAGACAACCTACGACACTAAACTTCACATAAACAAAAATCAAAAAACAAAACAAACACAAAACAAAGTACTACAAATAACACATAATTTAAGTAATTTAACAAACCAAAGCCCTGACATACAGAGAAACCCTGTCACACTAGTAGGATCTGAAAGCTTCATAACTTTTCAACATGACACCTGCTTCTATGCATTTCAGATATCAGATGTTAATAAAGGTTAATACAATGTTAATTGTATTAACATGTTAATTACAGAGACCCTGATCTGCCCCACTGCAAAGCTTAGTGCAGCCCACCACTAAATATTGCACCAAAGAAGAGCACTGAACAAGTGCTGAAATCTGTAGTACAGGGGCTCCTTGACTTACAATGATTTGTGCCCCAAACTCCTTTTTTATGGTGTGAAAATGAAAGTAAATATAATAAAATGTTCAGAAAAGGGCTAAACAGAGCCTCAGGTGGGTGATTGTCTACCTCATGTGGACTGGCAGAGAAAAGCCCCCAGGGAATTACACACGTAGTTGCTTATGTAAGAGGGGAACGGAACCCCATCGTAATTCAAGGAGCCCCTGAAAGCAGGCAGTGCAGGCAGGTAGCTGGATCTTGTCTCAACACAAGCTCTGTAAGACATTTGCCAGAACTACTTCATTCACAAGGTGCAAAACAAAAACAAAATACTAGTAGACTAATAAAAAAATTCAGAAAGCACATGAATGCTTATTGTCTGTTCTTTTTAGGACGTTTTTTTCATGCATTGTGTCTCATCAGACCCTTTTTATTGGACTGGAAGAATGAGTAGTTCTAACTTTGCTAAGCGGTAGAATATACAATATTGTCATTGTTGTTTGCCCCTATTTTTAGAAGTACATATAAAAATAGTCATAGTACTAAATGTCTAGATGGAATAGACATGCCCAGATTTGGCCCACAGTCACCAGATTATGCACCATACATAATATCTGCAGACTAATACAGATCTGTTTGCAGACTGTGCATTTAGCCCCTTTAACAGTTAAGAGTAGAATGATCCAAGATTAGCCAAGTGCTCCAGTGCTACATTAGTGTACAGAAAAAAAAACATTCAATCAATCCCTCTTGACACACTGCCTACCCAAAAACTAATCAGTTACAGTCTCAGAGGGAGGGCAAGATGTGCACATGCATCATTCAGCAGTGCATAAAAGTAACAGCTAAAAATACCACTGCCTATCATCTAGCAGCAAAACACTACACATCTGCACTCAAGTGGGCGGAGGAACACATTAAAGCTATGCTCAGCAACTGCTGGATGGAGGATCATTTTAAGCTATGGTCAGCACACTGTAGGAACAGTTTCTCTCTTCATGTGTTAAATTTATTTTACATATCACAACACTGTTCATGACACTGTTCTAAAGATATGCACACATCCATGTTCACAGTCAAACACAGAGCATGCTGCAGTAGCTGCCATTCAACTTTCCTATAATGACATCCTTCAATGTAGAAATTGTTCATGTCTGTTTGTCAGACATCCGTTAGTGCTTCGTGATTCTTTAATCATTAAATATAACACCTTACACTTTTAATATCCACTGTCTGTCCAAAAAAGACACCACCTGGATTTAACAAAGCAAACAGGTAAGAGCCTACCATTGGATAATTACGAGTCAAGTTATTTAACTCTAACTGATGCAGTGAGTAGCTTCTCACTACTTAAACAACCGTGAAGAGGAAAAGATGTTAATCTGTTAAAGAAAAGGTCAAATTATTGGCGCCAAGCAAAGAAAACATCTAACAAGATTGCTGAAACTACTACAATTGTGTTAAGAACTGTCCAATGCAATATTAAGAACTGGAAGCATAGTGGGAAACCATCATCTTTGTGGAAGAAATATGGTCAGAAAAGAATCTTGACCTTGATCTGTGTTTGGTGAAATCAAGGAGGAAAAAACAGCAGAACTATGTTAGAAAGTCTCCACATGCTCAGTGGAGTGAAAGTGATTATCTGTCATTGTGAACGCACCACAGCACACTACAACAAAATGTGCCCTCTGCATTTTACCCATCACATGTGCACACGTGGAGCAGCGGGCAGCAGTCAACACAGCAAATTATTAGAGTGCATGACGGGCAGTTTTTTCTTAATTTACACTGAGATTGCATACACTGAAAACACTGGCAGATTATTAATTAATTGACTAATTTGAAATCAGAAGACACTCCACCCTTCTAATATTTATAATATAATATCCGATTTGTATTGACTACACTATATTTTAACTATATTCTCTAAAATAAATATGTTCTTAAATAAATATATTTGTATACCATATATCTTCTAATAATAGCCGGTCACCTGTTTCCATTAAAAGCCGGATTTCAAAGATAAAAATAGAAATAGACATCGGTCCCCAATAGTAGCCGGTCTGTAGTAAACACGGTCTGTAGTAAACGCTGTCTGTATGAAGCAGTCTGTAGTAAACACAGTCTGTAGTAAACACAGTCTGTATGAAGCAGTCTGTAGTAAACGCAGTCTGTAATAAACAGTCTGTAGTAAACGCTGTCCGTAGTAAACACAGTCTGTTGTAAACGCAGTCTGTAGTAAACATGGTCTGTAGTAAACACAGTCTGTAGTCAACGCAGTCTGTAGTAAACACAGTCTGTATGAAGCAGTCTGTAGTAAACACTGTCTAGTAAACGCGGTCTGTAGTAAACGCAGTCTGTAGTAAACGCTGACTGTAGTAAACGCAGTCTGTAGTACACACAGTCTGTATGAAGCAGTCTGTAGTAAACACAGTCTGTAGTAAACACAGTCTGTAGTAAACACAGTCTGTATGAAGCAGTCTGTAGTAAACGCTGTCTGTAGTAAACGCAGTCTGTAGTAAACACAGTCTGTATGAAGCAGTCTGTAGTAAACGCTGTCTGTAGTAAACATGGTCTGTAGTAAACACAGTCTGTATGAAGCAGTCTGTAGTAAACGCTGTCTGCAGTAAACGCAGTCTGTAGTAAACACAGTCTGTATGAAGCAGTCTGTAGTAAACACAGTCTGTAGTAAACGCAGTCTGTATGAAGCAGTCTGTAGTAAACACAGTCTGTAGTAAACGCAGTCTGTAGTAAACGCAGTCTGTATGAAGCAGTGTGTAGTAAACACTGTCTGTAGTAAACGCTGTCTGAAGTAAACGCAGTATGTAGTAAACACAGTATGTATGAAGCAGTCTGTAGTAAACGCTGTCTGTAGTAAAAGCAGTCTGTATGAAGCAGTTTGTAGTAAACGCGGTCTGTAGTAAACACGTTCTGTAGTAAACGCGGTCTGTAGTAAATGCAGTCTGTAGTAAACACGGTCTGTAGTAAACGCAGTCTGTATGAAGAAGTCTGTAGTAAACACAGTCTGTAGTAAACGCAGTCTGTAGTAAACGCTGTCTAGTAAACGCAGTCTGTAGTAAACGCAGTCTGTAGTAAACACTGTCTAGTAAACGCAGTCTGTAGTAAACACAGTCTGTAGTAAACACGTTCTGTAGTAAACGCCATCTGTAGTAAACGCAGTCTGTAGTAAACGCAGTCTGTAGTAAACGCAGTCTGCAGTAAACGCTGTCTAGTAAACGCGGTCTGTAGTAAATGCAGTCTGTAGTAAACGCTGTCTAGTAAACGCAGTCTGTAGTAAACACAGTCTGTAGTAAACACAGTCTGTAGTAAACACGGTCTGTAGTAAACGCGGTCTGTAGTAAACGCAGTCTGTAGTAAACGCAGTCTGTAGTAAACACGGTCTGTAGTAAACGCAGTCTGTATTAAACACAGTCTGTAGTAAACGCGGTCTGTAATGACTCACTACACTTCCGTACACTAATCCTCTTTTCGTATCACTTGGGCTCCGCCCTCCTGCAGTGAATCATACTGTAAGTGCCTTTTCTTATCAACACTGTTTTGTCATCTGATGCTATTGAGGAAGTATAAAGTCTAAAAGAAATTTCTTTGTGAACATTTTTTGTATAAACGTTGTTACCTTTTCTCGTTTCTCGCAGTGACCATCTCCCGCTCAGTGTGGCTGCAGCTTTTCTCGACCAGCCGCTCAAAGATCTCCCGTGTAGCGCGATGTCGTTGGGACCCGGTTTTTATTAGTTCCATTCAGCACAAAATGACAGAAATTACTCCTTAAAAGAGCTGCTGTTAGCGTGTGCTCTTTCACAACTACTAACTCACTCTTACACCAAAACAAACTCTAAACTCCACCCCTCTTCCGTCTGCCCCGCCCACACGTTTTCCGTCTCCATGAGAAACACACCTTATCTTGTAACAGCGTCAATCATAACCCACAGCGTGAAGCAGCTTGAGCGATGGATTTAACATTCAAACTCCGTACGGTAACATACGCAAAACAACATTCAAGCAAAGAAGCTGCACAACATTTTGTGCTGAAAATACCATCATCATTTCATCTGTGCGGAGAATAATAGCCCATCTCCATTAAACGCCTGCCTCCATTAAACGCCGGGCCATTCAAAGAATTTTTTTAATAAACGCCCGGGCTACTATTGGAAGATATACGCTATTATATGTAATATGTTTTCTGTTTTCTTCAGGTCTCAAAATAAAAAAAAATATCACATAAATACCAACTTTATTATCATTGTTGGTATAATTTTTTATCATTGACTTTTGAAGTCTATTTCTACTATTGTCATGAAGTCATCTTATATCACTGACAGACAATTTTGTTTTCCAGACATTATTTTGTTTTTAGAGTCACCTTTGTTCAATGGCATTATGGCCCATGGTAACTTCAAATTCAATCTCAGTACTCAGTAGTTTCACAGTGTAGAATAGTTAGATTTAGTCTTCTTAGTCTTGATATTACTTGTTACAATTTGAGCAATATTAGCTGAGTATTAGGATGACCAATTATCTCTTTTAGATCATCAGAACAGCAATTTTAACTTGATAACTTTTTGATAACTTGAAATCTTCTATAATGAATGTGCATCTAAACCAAACATTTACATTTTACATTTACATTTACAGCATTTGGCAGACGCTCTTATCCAGAGCGACGTACATGGTGAGCAGTTGGGGGTTAGGTGCCTTGCTCAAGGGCACTTCAGCCTGCTGCCTGGTGATGAGAATCGAACCTGGGACCTTTTGGTCACAAACCCACTTCTCTAACCATTGGGCTATGGCTACCCCCGTAACTGGAAAAAACCCCATAACTGGAAAAAAACCAAAAAGAACAAAAAAAAACCCCATAAAAGCCAGTTGCAATAAGAATGACAAGTCAAGTACAAACAATCAACACACCCACAGTCTGCCTAATATTAAAATCAATACAAATAAAAAAAAATTAATACAGTGAACAGTACATGTCTGTCAATGTGTTTGGTCACCATTTCCAGAGTTTTCCTTGTGGAAGCCAGGAGTTATTTGTAGGAACCATTAAATCCTGGGTTTGGGCTCAATCAGTGATTAAATCAAGTCCTGCTGCTGAGAAAGTTTCACATCCATGCAATGACTGGAGGCACTGAGCGGGAATCAGCTTCTAACACACATCAACTACACACATCAACTACACTTTTTTAAACATTTTATATATATATATATATATATATATATAGTTTTTTATTGTTTGTTTCAATTTATTCTAATGGAACATTTTGTTTTTGCTGCTGAGATAAATTGGAATTTGCACACACAACTGTCTAAGACTTTTGCACAGTACTGTGTACTGTATACACACACACACACACACACACACACACACACTTGGGTCTGGGACTCTAGTCTGCTATGTGCTCTATGGGATGGCACTGCTTCAAATGGTAAAACGATTACTGGTATTACCTTCCTCTCTGGGAAAATCCATTTAACGCAATTTGGAGTGCACACAGCTCAGCTTTTTTCTGATTTTAAATAGCCAAAATATGCTCACACAACCAATATTTCTAGCACCATTTTCTCTTTGATCACACTCTCTCTTCTTACATACATGAATGCATGGCTGCAGTAGCCCAGACGTTTGCATGTGTGCTGCTGCTGGTTGCGTGGCATTGTTCTGTTCTCATTATCATTGTCTTTTAGTGTTGTCTGTCAAAACATGGACAAAATCATTTATGATGTCTGAAATTTCTGGGGAGGAAAAGCTACTTTGTGATATTTATTTTATTAAATAAAAGTAACATTATAATTGAACAATGAATTCTAAATTATACTGGGGAAATCTGAAGAAAAACGTGCAGACTTTCATGGCTTGGAATGGCTTTAACCCAATAGAAATGTTGTTAAATGACCCATTTGATGATCTGTACAGTGGAAAGGGCTCAATGTGCAGGGCTACAGGAAATGGGGGCACGGGTTTACAAGTTTAGAGATTGAATATAAAATGGTGTACAAAATAAAAGTAGGGCTGCAACTAACGGTTGATTATTTTTTTCCGCTTAATCGCTTAATCGGATAAAAAAGAGAAAAGCGCTCATTTCTAACCCTTTATTCAAAAACAGAACTAAAAAATTTGGAAAGTGCACAAACATGTTGCTCCTTGAGCTTTTA
>JBBIGC010056650.1:0-10887 GCA_037576955.1 Lepidarchus adonis | reverse complement strand
ACCGTACAGAGTCTACAGTATCCTAAACCGTACAGAGTCTACAGTATCCTAAACCGTACAGAGTCTACAGTATCCTGAACCGTACAGTCTACAGTATCCTAAACCGTACAGAGTCTACAGTATCCTAAACCGTACAGAGTCTACAGTATCCTACAATGTACAGAATCTACAGTATCCTAAACCGTACAGAGTCTACAGTATCCTAAACCGTACAGAGTCTACAGTATCCTAAACCGTACAGAGTCTACAGTATCCTGTACTGTCCAGTAAATCTTCTGAGATGTTTGTGGTATTTACTGCTACAGGAGACTGTGAACTTTTATTTACTACTTTATTGCTATTTGATCTTATTCTGTTTGCATTTTTTGTATTCCATTTGTGTTACACAGCCTCTACTGTGTGAGCACTGCAGACGTTGATCTCTGTAATTGAAACACCATCAATTTGAACAAAAAAACTTTTAGCGCTCCTCATTTGGTCGACAATGGGAACTCTGTTTAGATCTGAAATTGAATTTGTAGAGCAAAACACTCACCTTTGCCATAATATCCGCATAAGCCATGTACAAGTAGTCCATGTCAAGTTTACTGTAAGCAGAAAAACATTACTGATGAATCTTTAGTCATTAAGTTTCCTTCTTTCTTGCAGGTGTATTACACTTTCTCACCTCTTCTCTGTGAGGGCTGTGCGGCTGAAGTGAAGGATCAGTTGATGAAGGGGGTCTGGCTTCGTCTCCGTCTCCTCCTCCTCCTCCTCCTCCTGCTCCATGGCTTTCTGTGTGTAATTAGGTCTAAGTTTCGAGGTGCTCTACTAAATTAAGTGAACAGTTCATAGTAACGTCGGTGCTTACCGATAGATCATCGATCATCCGGTCTTCAAAGGAGTATCCTTCTGTTTGAAGCCAGTTCCGTTTATATCCATCCAAAAACATGTTGGAGGCTCGGTGCCTGAGAAAGCAGCACTGATTAGACTGTGTCCACCCGACATGAACGTTAAAGCTGGTGCTGCAGCTCTGGAAGGCCATAATCAGTCTCACCTGGGCAGATTGTAGAGGGGAGTCATCCTAAAGCAGGCCACCACGGCCCGCCGCCTCTGCTTGGACAGCAGCTTGTGCCAGACCATCTTCTTGGACTTGAATGGGTGTTCAGTCTGAGCGAGAGAAGAAAGGACATGCGTAACTCGACAAAACTTTCATTTACCATGTTTTCTAACTTTTTCCATTAAGGTACTTACCACCTCAATGTGGTAAAGGACAGCAGAAACCTCCTGCACTCGCTTCACCATTTTCTCAGGATCGTCAGCGTCCTCGGCCTTGCCTGCCATCTCCTTGTACAGAGCCATCTGCCAGCGCATAGAGGGGTTCTCCACCTAACAGAGGGGGAGAACACTAGGGGCGGTATAGACGCAACAATGCGATATTATCACAATATTTAGCCAACTCTGACTTCATTTCCCATTTGTGGACTTCCCCCTTAGGGATATACAGTCCCCATCAAAAGTTCACTTGACAAATGGCAAAAAATCCTATGTTGCATGGTTGGATCTTAACAAGGTTCCAGGTAGAGCTTCAACCGCTACAAGAAGAAATGAGAGTGAGACAAAACATTTTTGAGCATCAATTTATTAACAACAATGCTTAAACTGAAACCTACTGTTTCACAGCTGATCAAAATCTTAGGCCCAAGTGCCTAAGAAAGGTCAAATCTGTGCAAAAATGTGATTCATTGCCATTTTCTGTCAGGTTCACACTGTCATGATGGCAAAGGCAGAAAAACTTTCCCTTTGTGAAGGTGGTCAGGTTGTTGAACTGCATAAGCAGGTCTTGCTCAGCTCCATCGCTGATGAGGTGGGACGCAGTAACACAGTCATTTGGAATTTCTTCAATGATCCTGAGGTTATGGAACAAATAAATAAAGTGGAAGAACCCAAAAAATTTCACAAGCACTGTAGCGCCGACTGCAGTTCCATAACCATCAGACGGCATCTGAGACTGAAGAGCTTCAAAAACAAAAAAAACATCTTCAAAAGGCTTGTCTCCTTGACGCCACAGAACTGGACATTTGTACTTTGCAAGAGATTATCAAACATGGGACATTAAAAGGTGGAAGAAAGTTTTATTCTCTGTCCTGTTTAATTTTAAGAGCCGTTTTCAAAAATGTTTTGTCTCACTCACATTTCTTCTTGGTGTTGAAGCTCTACTTGGAACCTTGTTAAGATCCAACCATGCAACATATGATTTTTTGCCATTTATCAACTGGTCTTAAACTGTTGATCGGGACTGCTTAAATAAAAGTCTTTTATATTTTATATTAAAATATTTTGTTAAATGTATAATATTTAATAAATGTGTTTAAAATGTGATTAAATATTACATTTTTAATACTGTATCAATAGAAAAAGAGAGAAATACATCATCAAATCTTCTCTAGAAAAGGCTTACCTTGCCCTGGAGATGCAGGTTGTTTTGAAGGAACTCTCTCACCTCCTCATCGGTATCTTTCTGTTAAACATCAACACATAACCAGTTTAAAAAAGCATCTCCAGCCGATGGTTCCTCATTAAGACTCGAAAGAGAACCTAGTTAACCTCCTTATATACATATACTACACGATAAAGGAGACACAGCATTTACGTTCTTTTACCACACTATCAGAAATTTAAGGCCTTCTATGTGTTCCTTTCCCATTCTCAGCACTTACTGGAGAATCACTCCCTCTAAAGACAGAACGTTTAGATCATATTATACAGGGGGTCCTTGACTTATGACGGGGTTCCGTTTCTTGGCATACGTTGTAAGTCAAATTTTGATGGCCCATCATGACCCATCATTTTTCCATGACCAAGGCTTCCAGTCAGCCCATGTTGTCGACTCAAGACCAAGATGGCCCACGCATCTTGTTCTGGTTTGGCCTCCACTGACCATCACCACATATTCTTCTGCTACCTACTCCCCCAGCCAGGGATCTCATTAACAGTTATAACCACTCATCTTCTAACTGTGTACATATTACTGTCCGGTATCAACCAGAGATGGAGGAGTTCCTCTACTGAGCTTTGGTTCCTCCCAAGGTTTCTTCCCGAGTGTTTCTCGCCTCCGTCGCCTTCGCTCCAGATCTTGTAAAGCTGCTCTGTGACAACATCTGTTGAAAAAAGCCCTATAGAAATAAAAACTGAATTGAATTCACGTAAGTCAAAACCCCTGTACATAAGCATCTACGTGTGTAATTCCCTGGGGCCATTCCTCTGTCAGTCCACCAGAGGGACACATTCATTCACCTGAGGCTCTGCTTAGCCCTTTCCTGAGTGTTTTATTATATCTACATTCACACCATAAAAAATGGGGTTTGGGGCAGCATCATAACCATGAACCATCATAAGTCAGATCCCGAATTACATTGGAGATCTGTTCCTCCAAAAATGGCATAACGTGATTTTTGCCACAAGTCGAAATAACACCCGGCCAATCTAAAACAGCGAACGAACAACTGCGTCTTCCTCATATAGCGCCATCTGATGCCGCGGGTATTTATTTGCTCCGTCTGCAAGTTAGTTTCTACACAAACTTGGTTTTTACGTTGTACTGACACAGGGTGTCATGACGACGGAAAAAGACTGAATAAATTTATGGGAGATGGCGTAGCACAAGGACCCCCTGTATTCATCTTGCTTGTTTATTTATTTATCCATTAAATAAATGTCAGAACATTGGCAGAAACAGCAGAAGTACGACAGTGGAGAGTACAGTGGGTAAACCTTCCCCATTTGTAGTCACTGTACCAAAGAGTAGCGGATCTTGGCGAGGTTAATGAGCTCCTGGTCAGCAGGAGAACACATGTTGAGTCCGATGGGGAGCATCTTTTTCAGCGCTGCGACGATGAGTGACGTTTGCACCGAGTAACGATCCCCCCGCCGCTTCTTCTTGGTACGTTCCACATCTGAGCCTCCAGCCTGCCATCACATCCAGATAAGACAATATGACAAGAGACATAAACCAGGAAAAGCGCATTTCCCCCGCGAAGATCACCACAGCTGCTGAGCTTCACCACCCGGAGAAATGAAGGACTCACCACAATCACCTCACAATCAAATCGAACTTACTCCATCTGTGAACAGAGGTGCCACAGTCTAATCTGAGCAGAGTAAACGATGCCCTCCTCAGCTCAGACTCCCAAAATCAGACCAGCCTTAGCACCTCAGCGTCTATGGGATTTAACTTCAAGCACCATTAGCCTCACAGCTTGGAGCCACCACACCAAACTCTACACTACAATCAGATACAAACATATCCATTACATGTTCACCGTATTTCCCCAACGATCAGCCGTGGTTTATACACTAATTTTACAAACCTGGTGTTGGGTGAGTCTTCTTTAAATGGGGCGTTTTATCTAAAAACAAACACATTCACTAAGAGTATAATTCAGTACAAAAAGACGACATCCCCAAATGATTAGTTGAATGTAAATGTGCTGTTTACTGCAGCAATGAACAGTTAGAAAAGTAACGCAAAGTAAAGATTCGATCAGTGACAATGTTCTCACTTAATCACCACTGCTGCATCCAGACTCTTCAACTTTTCAGCTCTTTACTACATTACATTACATCCTAGTGTAGAATACAAGCTGGAAAAAGCTCCATTTAACAAATAAAAGGAACAAAAGTTTATTGTTGACTGGAAAAGATGAGTTTTTAATTTTCATTTGAACAACTGGAGGGTGGGGTACTACAGTACAGCGCTGTCAATCATCTGTCTACATGTAAATTCTTCAGTATGAAATTAGCAACAGTGAAATGGTAAAATTATTGGACTTATCTTTCCTCAAATCCTTCAAAATCAGATCTGTAAACGTCAGTTGTGACCTGTGCTGCTTTGTTGTCACTGATGTTGGACACACGTTCATATCGGATTTTGCAGATGTTGTGTGGAGCTTAAATTCTGCATCGAAGTTATTGCATTGCTGTCTGATATCAGTAAATTCCTAATTTTATTAATGTAATAGTTTATGCTGAACTACAGTATAATGTCACTGGTATTGAGCTGCAAAGGCTCCAGGGGTCAAATTAGATTCTTCTACTTCAGATCAGTAAATTCAGTAACATTGCAGCTAATAACATGGAGCGGATTATCTTACAGTTTTAATACATTTAATACATACAGTGGTGTGAAAAAGTGTTTGCCCCCTTCCTGATTTCTTTTTTTTCCATGTTTGATACACTTAAATGTGTCAGATCATCATTAAATTATACATTTAAATATTAGTCAAAGGCAAAAAAAAGAAAGCGAAGGATTTTATTATTAAGGGGAAAAAAAATCCAAATCTACATGGCCCTGTGTGACAAAATGATCGCCGCCCACAAAATTCCTCCACAGCTATAATAGACTACTTGTAAGTTTTTGCAAACACTTGATTACAGTTACTTGCTGCTATGGGCCCAAACAGTTATTAGATTTAGGGGGCAGTCATATTTTTTTTCTCCTTTAATAATAAAACCCTTCACTTAAAAAACACATTTTGTGTTTATTTGTTTTGTCTTTGATGAATATATAATTTGTTTGATGATTTGAAATATTTAAATGTGACAAACATGGGAAAAAATAAATCAGGAAGGGGCAAACACTTTTTCACACTACTGTAGATGAGCTTATAGAATGGGGCGGCCTATCGTTGGGGAAATACTGTAAATCTGCAGAAATATTTGCATCCATCTGTATCCAAAGATATTCTCAATGGCAAACAGTAAACCCACCACCCACAACCTTATACACTTCATATGGAACAACAGTCACATCTTAAACATTAAAGACTGAAATATGTCTGATATTCTTTCTGAAATATTCAATCAATACTTCAAAACCATTCTAGGGGTCATTTGTCCAGACTCTGAATCCGAACCCTTCACCTCTGCCACGGGGAACGGATCTCCACTCTTTACACTGGACTCTTTCATGGGCTGGTATCTGAGATGAGGCAGTAGAGATGAGATGCTCTACTAGTTCACTGCAGTGGCTCCAAGCTCTGTGAAGGATGCGTTCCCAAGATGGAACAGCCTACATTTCTGATCCGGGACCGTTTTAGTGTTTTTAATGATCAGGCTCATTAATGGGAGGGTAACATCACTTGTCATCAGTCTGGACAATAGTAGGAGACTTAGTGCAGGAGAGAGGGAAGCAGAGGAGGAAAACATAGTTCATCTACCTATTCCAATCTGCAAAGAGAAATAGAGGAGTGATCTTCACAGAAAGGGGAAACACATGCTCTGGCTACAGGAATAGAACATGCATCAAACTCACGGCACCATATTCCCATAGGAAGCACATGCACTAGCGCTGGACATAAGCCCTGCTTAAGGTAAGAGTCCCACACATCAGAGACACAGGAGGATGCAGATCACATGTTCAGTGAAGCCCAACCACGTCACACTTCATGCTCTTTCTGCTCCAGTGCCATGTGACAATGAGATCAGACCTGTACAACACACTGATATTCGGTTCGGATTAGTGTCCAATGTGAGATGTGTGTAATGTAACGGAAATGAAACCAACAGCGTCCCCATTATTCCAAACGTAGTATATTAAGACCTGCCTGGTCTCCAACATTTTACCCTGGAGCTGGAGAACAGGATCTGCAGAACTGGACCCTGGACAAATTACAGCAGCATTCTTTACACTTATTGGGGGTCGGGTCGTGGTTGCAGAACCTCCCCAGCAACGCTCTAAGGGCGATTCTCGAAAAGTTCTGGCCACTGAGCCCTGCCACCCTTAAGAGGAAGCCCACATCAACCACTTCAGCACAGGTGGGGGTTGGTGAACAAGACCCAAAGATACTCCTTTGTTTGGGAGGGCAACTCACCCCCAACCCAAAGGAGAACCCTGGTCTGCTGACTCTCATCCCAGTCGCTGCAAATCTCTCACAGGTCACAGGGAAGGACAAAGCGAATCTATGGTCACGAACTAGACTTTGGTGCATCAGCACAAAGAATCTTCAGACACTTCCTCAATGTGCAGAGGCGACAGTGCCATGCGCCATGAGGAAAACCCATCCTGGGACTTATCCTCCCCTCTCCAGCAGTCGCTTCCAGAGCCAGGGGGTACAGAAATGATGCAATACCTGATACTGTTCCACCTATCGCACCAGCTCCTTCCCCATCAGAGAGGTTACATCCTACGTGCTCAGGGCTAGTTTATGTTGCCAGATGATTGGCAGGTCTGGGTGTGTTTTATATTAAAACTGCAGTTTTCTCACTGCAAGGGCTGCACTAATTATATCCAATAGTGAGTTTTACTTAGAAATTTTTAAATAAAAATGAAATTTAAATCATACAGAGCTAGAGAATAGGTGCTCTGTCACATTGTAAATATCACTTAAGTCTATGGTCTAAAATAGATATAATTTAAAGATCAACTGAAAGAAAACCGTATTTCCCCACATTATAGGCCGTTCCATTCTATAAAAATTACACTGCAGAATTTAAGCTCCAGACATTTTCTGTAATATCTGATATGATTCAACATTAGCAAAAGAAAAGCACCACTGGTCGCAATTGACAACAATTGACAACAAAGTTAAACCTAATAATTTTTGCATTTCAGTGCTGCTACTAAAGACGGATGATTGACAGCACTGTGTGACGGAGCAGTGCAGAGCCATTTTCCAGCATCTAAGAAAGCGTTTTGTTCTTCTCTCTCATTTATCTTCAAATTAATTTGTCATATTCGCCAGATTGAGTTTATACTTAGTAAAGCTAATCATATGCTGCATTTAGACAAGATGAAGTCTAAAACTGCTTTTATTTTACGCATAGAGAGTCTGTGTATATTGGTGCATTGAAGACTAGGATGACAGTCTAACTGATGCTAGTTCTGACAAGTTGTTTGGTTTCCAGTGGAAAGTGAAGGAAAATCAATGGTGCCTTTCCATGTTCCATGTTTTATACTGACCCATCACTGATCTGTCTTTACTTTGTGTTGCTTTTTGAACTGTTCATTGCTGCAGTAAACTAATCTAATTAGGGTATGTCGTCTTTTTGTACTGAATTATACTTTTAGCAAATGTGTTTCATGTTTTTAGATAAACCTCCCTAATTAAACAAGACTCACCCAACACCAGGTTTGAAAAATCAGTGTTTAAGCTGCGGCCGATCGTTGGGGAAATACGGTAATAGCATTTAAACTGAATTTGAAATATTGATTAAAAAAACACAACTGCATGTTTTTTCCCAAATAATTTTTTTCTTACTCACACAGAGACCAACTGTACTGTCTTAGACACCCACCCATGGTTGGTGGGTCCAATGCTTAAACAGTTGCACCACTTCGGTGCCCAGGACCATACAGTTCACCAGATAAGGATGGCGGACATGTCTTTTCTGACCTACTACATTTGGAAAAGTGGGAAACTGTTGCTTTAAGGTGTCAGTCTACAGGAACGGCAATAATACACTAAGACTGAGCAGAAGAATCTGGTGTGAGACACGACCACGTCAGTTTCCTAACAATAATCTAACATCCCTTTTAAAACACAATCCCATTTCAATCAGTCGTTTTTGATTGCATTAGGGGTCATGGGTTAAAAGGGGAAGGATGGGGAGAGGCTTCAGAATTACATGGAGTTTAAAGACACAGGACTGCTGTTAGAATGACCAGAATGACAAAATGCCCCCTTTCTGGCAAGGAAGCTGTATTGCAATCCAAAAATCAACTGAAACAACCAACCAAGAAGGTTGGGGTCAGTTTCCTTTCAATTCAGCCAGTTCAGAAATTTTTTTTAATGCAACTACAACCATTGAGTTTAAAACTCTGCATAATTTCCTAAACTGGCTCAGCTGAAACAGCCTGGATGCCAACCCTGAGACCAGCCAATAGAAAATAAGAGCAACTGAAACAATACATGTATGATGATCCCCATCCAGACGGTGGTCCACTCAGGCCAAGAGGGCATTCAGGGTGATGGCTCAGAGCTTCAGTCCTGCAGAAGCCAAGGGCCATGAGCCTGACTCTCTACTACAGAAACTTTCATCAAGCGCCTCCACCCAGACTCCCTCCCGCACACACTGGCAGGACTGCAGGCACCAGGGGGCGTCCTTCTGTCCATGGAACAGGGAGGCTGCATGAAAATTGCGTGGATACGATAGGTGAAGTCATCTCTGACGTCTGAAGCTTGCTTAGCACTGCAGCTACGAGGCTAATGTTGCTAACAACTAATGGAAGCCCCACCAGCTAGCACTGAGCTAAGCGTCTAGATCGAGAAGCAAACTTCAGAGGGCAAAGAAACCATATGTGACAAAATTTGGGGTAAGGTGTCCAACCACAGATCTACATTAGAGGTTGAATGTCTCTAATTTTGTGTCCTGCTAAATCTAAAATGAGCAAGAGCGATCTTCACTATGATGTGTCCATGTATAATGTACACAGGGTTCCTACACATTTAAAAATTCCAAAAATATTCCTGATGGATTCCCTGATCTTTTCCCAAATTCCACCCACTTTCTAGGACTCTGCCGATCACACAACATTACATTGGAAGATTCTAAACACTCAAGCATGGTGAGCTGTCTGGTGTTTCGCAAGCAGTTGAACACGTTCACCTTCCTTCTACATTAAAAAAACATGCAAAAAAATGTCCAAAGTGGAGATTTTTGAAAAGGATGTTATTGTGCTTACATATGATCTTCAGAAAACGTTGCTTTTAATAAAAAAACTGCAACTTAATCTCCTTGGACGTCAAACTGTCTATTTATGTTTTATCGGACCCTAACGCTAGAAACGCACACTTTTAGTCTTGGTTCTTCCTGAGGTTTCTTCCTAAAGCTAAAGGGGTTTCTCTTACTTTGTCCCTCATTAGGGGCTCAGACCCGAATTCTGTAAAACTGAACTGAGACAGCGTCTGCTGTAGAAATACAACAGACTTGACTTGATCAGTCAGAAAAAGTGTAAGAACATTATCACCTTGACCTATTTATCCCATAAACTCTTTGCTCTCTTAAAATAATGTAAATAATTTCAAATATTAAATGTTGTGTGAGCCGCTTTGGGACTGTGAGGCTTTGTGTGTTGCCTTCTCAAATTATTTTGGACAGAAAAGTCTTGATTAAATATTTTTCCCATACTAATCCAAACTTTTCCATGCTGTGTAGAAACCCTGTGTTTACCATTTCCTTCAGCCTTCTACTACCCAAGACAACAGGTCGTTCTCCTGCCTGTTCATGTTTTGTGGGTCCTGTAATGTTCTAATGCTGATTTCAGATCTGTATTTAGTTTTTCTCCAGCTCATATAAGGTGTTCAGTGAGTCTTTGACGTCACACCGAAGAGATTTAGAGTTTACTGATACATTGTAGATGCGAGTGCAGTGTAAACTCACATTAATCCTCACACACAAAGCTGACGAGACTGAACACAGATCTGAGATCAGAATCAGACACTAAATAAGAAAAGTGGGTGTGGCCTCAGGTGATTTGTGATTTGAGTTTTCATGAGAGCCTTACTCTGCATGAGCACTACTTCAGCCCCGGGAGGTGCGATGACGAAGGGTTCTTCCTGTGGTGCAAATTTATTCTTCTAAGTGAGTCTGCCAGTGTACTGGATGCTAATGTACTGGATGCTAATGTGCTGGGTGCAAGTGTACTGGATGCTAATGTACTGGGTGCCAGTGTACTGGATGCTAATGTGCTGGGTGCCAGTGTACTGGATGCTAATGTATTGGATGCAAATGTGCTGGGTGCAAGTGTACTGGATGCTAATGTGCTGGGTGCCAGTGTACTGGATGCTAATGTGCTGGGTGCCAGTGTACTGGATGCTAATGTGCTGGGTGCCAATGTACTGGATGCTAATGTGCTGGGTGCCAATGTGCTGGGTGCCAATGTACTGGATGCTAATGTGCTGGATGCCA
>JBBIGC010056599.1:0-11198 GCA_037576955.1 Lepidarchus adonis | reverse complement strand
TAGATGCGAGTGCAGTGTAAACTCACATTACTCCTCACACACAAAGCTGATGAGACTGAACACAGATCTGAGATCAGACAGTTAGAAAAGTGGCAGTGGTCTCTGATGAATAGAATTAAAGTTTTTTTTTGCCTCGTGCTGTGGGTCTGCTGTGCGGTGTATGAGGACTGTCCTGTTGAAATGTTTGGTGGTTCTGCGGTGCGTGGGGACCGGCAGAATCCGACTTGGGTGAGAATCACTGTCTGGATGTGACCTAATCCGTCTGCGACGGCACAAAACTTTTGACACTTTTCTAGAGGATCAAAGCACAGTTGAACACCAGTGATGTGATGAAAGGGAAAAAGTTCCCAGCAAAGGGAGATGTTAGAGTAAAACTGGGCCACCGCACATCGTTTTGGCATCTGCTGCATAAACATACACCCATCAGCCATAACAATAAGTCCACCGTAAGGTGAAGTGAAGAACATTGATTCTAGTTATTTCAGTGCAGTGGCACCTGTCGGGGCGGGGGAGGGGCGGGGGGTTATTAGGCAGCAAGCAGTCAGTTCTTGAGGTTGATGTGCTGGAAGAAGGAGTGTAAGGATCTAAGGCCTTATAGTGATGGAACATCTCCAGACCAGCAGGTCTTGTGGAGTGTCATGGGCACCCAAGACTCACTGATGAATGTGGCGATCCCAAAGAAGAGCTTCTTTTGTACAAAATGCTAAAAATGGTTCTAAAAGAAAGGAGTCAGGCACACTGTGCACCACAGTCAGTTCTTGAAGTTGATGTGCTGGAAGCAGGAGCATATGGATCTGAGCCACTTTGAAATTGTGATGGCTAGAGCATCTCTGAAAATGGAGCTTTCCAGGTGTGCAGGGTCATGGGCACCCAAAGCTCACTGATGCATGGTGTATGACTGCTAGAACCTTTTGTGGAAAAAGTAAGTACACCCTTGGGATCAGAAGCTGTTATTTTCCCCAATAGCTGAACATCTTTTCAGGTTTTGTCCACCAGGCTTTCTGGACGGTCTTTATTGGAAATGTCCTTCAGTTGAGTTGAAGATGTTTAAGAGGGGTTTACTGCATGTGCTGCCCTTTTCAATCCCTTGATGGTGTTAAATAATGTGTTTGAGGCGTTTCTTGGTGTGCTCAGTATGGTTCTTAGTATGCTTAGTGTGCTTAGTATGGTTATGCCAAGTCGGCTTTTGTTGTGATTTTAACCATCTACAGTTACACAGTACTAGGGATGGGCATTTTTAATCATATTTCAATTCGAGTAATCCACAGGTTTGAGAAACGAGTACTCGATTAATCGGTGGTGGAGTTTAAGTAAGGGGCGGGGCGTTTGCATCACAGTAAAGATTTAAATGAAATAACAGCATGAGGTGAAGCTGAAGCGCTTTTTCTGCATGACGCATTATATATCAAATTAATCACATAGCCTAGATACATTACAAATTGTATTTATCTACACAAAAAGCATATGAGCTTGAACTGCATGCCAATCATAAAGTACTGTATGCGCTTCTCACGTTACTTTAAAACAACTGAAGCCCTGCAACCAAAGACCCACTCTCGCTCTCTGATCAGTTTTTAAAAAGATAACACACACAGTCCACCTCTGTTCCAAAAGGTGTTCGAACATTAATGCTGAATAAGCTAATGGTCGGGTATATTTTGTTCTTGTTGTTTCTGATGTTGCGCCACTGTAGCTACTGTGCTGTGATGAAAATGTGATACCAAGCGGCTACTTGCAGCTACTACATTGAAGCCCTCATTGATTGCAAGCTGCAGGGTGTGTGCGAAACAGGGCACTGATTCCCAAAAACTTTGATTTGCCAGAACCATGTTAGCAGCGTTGTCGTACACACATACCATTACTTTTTCAGAGCTTAACAGCCAACATATACGATTCGGTGGTTAGCGACGTCCACGAGTCCGTAGTTATTGCCACCCGCGCTGGCTTCCACACACTGTCTTTTAGTGAACAAGCGCATTTTTTGTATAGAGCATCAATCCTCACAGTGACCGTTTTGCTCGATGGGACAGTATAGTGGGGCTCAACGTAATTCATTAAATGTTTAAAACCTTCACTTTCAAAAAACTAATAAGCTGCAAGTCTTCTGCTGTCATTTCTGCTATTATCTGCGTCATCTTTTCTGCCCTGCCTTTGTTACATTTCTGTCTGATGGTTAAGTCTCTAATGCTTGTCTGACTGCTGGTAATGGCATCGGCATCATCTGCTTTTTTGTGTTTATGTCCAAGATGATAAAGCATCGAACTCGTTGTGCCGTTGTAGAAGAGTGTGGGGCTGCACATCTTACACTTGACTGTTTTTTCGTCAAGTTTTTTATAGAAGCCATTTTCGCTCTGTGCTCCGGTCTTGTCTCTAGACCGCAACCAATCAAATACCAATCAGAAAGAAAGAAAGTAGTTTAATTTTTAAAAATGCATTTTTAGAGCCAATTGATCATCATTTTCATGCAGTTTGAGTAATCGAATAATCAACACTAGATACCTTCAACCATTACACAATTAGGCCTTGTCTTCTACACGGACTTACATATGGTCAGCTGCATGTTCAGATGGCATCATGGTCTGCAGCCTTTTCTTGCTTCAAATCTGCTAAAATGCAGATGAGCGCAAGAATGTCTTTATTGTGTTTACGTACCATTAATCTAATGTTCTGGAGGAGCGGAAATGTCCCATGATTCTATACATGTTGAGCAGTAAGAAGGTGAAACCAGTAGAGGGCGATGTTTCTTCTGGCTACATTGCCGTATCAGGAGGAACCTAAACATAGGGATGTTAGGGTTCATCTCTGATAAAGTATCTTAGTCTAAGACCTGGACTAGGCTTTATTGTCATTCATATTTTTTCACTGACAGTGTACAACACAACAAAATTTTGTTTACAGCGGTGTAAGTAATTTGGCAGTAAACCAACAATAATATGAAAATAAATAGTAGATAAGAACAAGGTTCATCTAAATCCTCGCTCACTTTCATTTAGCCGTTTAGCCGTCTCTTTCCTCCACTGTTTCTCCACTGTTTCTCCAGCGCCGGGGGGTGGAAAAGGGGCGGAACTAGAGTTTGTTTTGGTTTACGAAAAGCCAGTGGGTCTCATTTCAGATCGCCGTTTACAAGAGAATGCGTTTGCCACAGACCGGCTACTATTGGAGACCGGCGTTTATTTCTATTTTTATCCCGCCGTTTAATGGAAACGGGCGACTAAAAGAGACAGGCTATTATTAGAAGATATACGGTATTATATAATACTATGATATAGTCTCACTTGAAAAAAAGGGCAGTGGAGGCCTAGTGGTTAGGACTTTTCCCCTGAGATCAGAAGGTTGCAGGTTCAAGTCCCTCAAGTGAATGTAATGTCATAATGTAATATTAAGTAAATCCAGTATGTCTACAAAACGCCTTGTTCCCTCAGAGTGCGTTCATTTTTCAGAGATTTGAACGCCCATGTGGACCAAACCTTATGGTGTCTACCTGGTGTTAAGTAGTAGTTTGTGCTACGTGTCAGGTTGTGTAAATATGCGACAATATTACAGAAAAGGAACAGATGCCACTGGGAGTAGGAGAATCAGCATCATCTTGAATTTAAATAATAAATATAAATAATAAAGGTTAGATAGACTAGTGAAGCGTGTGTGTACTAACAGTGTCCTGTTGAAATGTCCACTTTAAATGATTAATTAAATCCTGATTAATCAATGATTAAAATGAAAGAAAATGTCAGTTTCATGTACCATTAGTTGGATTATACGTATCTTTGTAAATAAAAACTATTTATCAAATTCTATAATGAAAAAAATCTCTGAAGTACTTTCACATATTCTCCATGAAGCGTTACACACATGTGACAAATACACAAATGGCCTGTAAATATTCCAGCAGGGGGAAGTTTACTCCCTGGAACGACTGCTTTCTTTAACGTCCTCCATCCATCCTCATCTCTTTCTTATGCAATCATGGTGCAACATGGGTCCACCTTTGGGGATGTGTCTAATTGCAGGCTTAATAACAGGAGCACGGAGTCACAATCCACTTGTGGAACTGATGGAGCAGTGGGACTATTTTATTGTTAACCATTAGTGTGTCTCTGATATTTTTCTCCCATGGAGAGTAAAGTGTAACTGGAGACAGACACACATTCGTCTGCGCAGCCGTTTCAGCCCAAGCAGTGAAGGGGAGCAGAGTGATGAAAGACCCCAGAGGCTGATGGCTGAGAATTAGAGCTGCACAATATGCACATGATCATGATGTCTCTAATAAAGCTGCTGGATACTGTAATAATGTCACCCTGATTAAAACTGACTGCGTGTAGAACTGGGTGTGTAACATACAGTGTGTTTTATATAGTGTTTTTTCTTTTGAATAATAATAATAATAATAGTAATAATAGTAATAATAATAATAATAATAATAATAATAATAATGGTGATTATGAAAATTCTTCTTCTTCTTCTTCTTCTTCTTCTTCTTCTTCTTCTTCTTCTTCTTCTTCTTCTTCTTAGTAGTAGTAACAGCAGTAGCAGTAGTAGCAGTCAGTGCCAGACTCACTGCTGGACTCTGTGCCAGACTCAATGTCGTACTCAGTGCTGGACTCAATGTCGGACTCAGTGCTGGACTCAATGCCGAACTCAGTGCCGGACTTAATGCCGGACTCAGTGCCGGACTCCGTGCCGGACTCAGTGCCAGACTCACTGCTGGACTTAATGCCGGTTTGTTGTTGTTGTTGTTGTTGTTGTTGTTGTTAACTGCCTGTAGATTAAAGTCTGGTTCTGATTCTGATTCTGCGCAGGGAAGCAGTTCTCTGAGATTTGGGACCGGCCCATGTTGGAATTCAAATGCTTGAGTGCGCTGCCATTGCTCCCTGCGCATATAAACACCTGAAGGTCTCCAGTGGAAACTCCAGGCCTCTGGAACGCGCCAATGTAAAAGTTTCAGGACGTCCGAAGGCTGCAAACACACTTATCATTACACAGATGTCGACGTGGCCCCTGTTACTCCTAAGATATGACATTATTCTCAACTCTCAAATAATATTTCCTGAACGCCCTCGGCAAATCACCAAATAATCATTTCCCAACGATGGGCGGAGCGGGTGGGTTGGGGTGGGGTGGACTGGGCCGCACTCACATGCCTACTGAATTTAAAAATGTTGGGTATTATATTACCAGGCTGGAGTGGAGCCGGTATCGTTCCACCTGCTGGGGAAGGTGCTCAGGGTTGGATTTGCTGGGAGCACAGCGGAAACATGTCTTAGCCATGTGTCCCTCCAGGGTCAGAGCGTCCTGAAATAAACACTTCATTTCTGTTTGGGTTTGAGTCCTGGCTGCTGCTCGTGGCCCAGAGGCAGAGGAATGCTATTGGCTGGTTAGAGTTTTCTATCTGGAGATAAGAGCTTCAGCTCTGGCTTCCACTACTGCCTCATCCGGTATGAATCCTGCTGCTGTCGGAGCACCAGGCGGGCGGAGCTGCTGTGCTTACTGTATCACAGGGAGAAGGTTTTGGGTTCTACCCCCAGGTCAGGGGTCTTTCTGTGTGGAGTGCACAAGCTCTCCCTGTGTTCCCATGGGTTTCATCCGGGTTCTCTGGTTTCCTCCCACTGTCCAGCTTGTGTTTTAGTTTGAGTGGCTACTCAAAATCAGCTGGGATTGGCTTCAGCTTACCAATGACCTTCATGGTTCATTTTAGGCTCTAGTAATAGATAGATAGACAGACAGACAGAGGTTGTGTTCTGAAGTGAGTGTTGAGAATGAACAGAGAATATCAGCGTATTGCAGCTACTATTTCTATTTGAGCAAAACCATGCAAAAGTGACATTTAGGAAAGCAGTGCCCCCGGGGCGGCTCAATAATGGACAGGTGCTCCGGTAGAAGTAGGCCACTGTCTTGCTGAAAAGCAAGTGTGTGTGTGTGTGTGTGTGTGTGTGTGTGTAAGTCTATATATAAAATGTTTACCCAAAGAAATTGCAGTCAGAGAGCTGAGCCTTGTTCAACACGCTGCAACACTACTCATTTTTTGCTTAATGGAGGTCTCCCAAAGTGCTCTGTTAAACAGAATGGATTGTGTTTCCAAAGGTCTCACCAACACAGCTAACAAGGAGCACAGGAGCCGGAGAAAGCAGGGCTGTGCATTAGTATGGGCGAAAGGGCAGCGCTCCTCTCTCAGGAACAAGCCAGGCTCTTTTAGGACCCTCTCATCACAAGTCAGCCTCCTTTTTAGCTGAAGCAGGCAAGACAGCAGCTCTGACTCACATTGTGGAGAATTTCTGGAGAATCCTGAACGGGATGCTTTCCTTAGACAATGTTAATATTGCTAAGAACTAATGGGAGTCGGTATTAACTATTTGGATATTTTTATTTATTAAAACATTACAAACCCTGTTCCTTCAGCAGTGGCAAATTAATGTCAGTTTATGTTCTACTTTATTCTGATTATTACGAAGAAACTATACCTGATTTTTCCTTTAAAGACTCAGTATTCTTTCATTTAACTTAATGTAATGTAATTTAATTTAAATTAATATATTAATTAGCATTTTTTAATTTAGCATTTTGTTTAGCATTATTATAACTTTTGTAGCTTATTTGTAATAATAATCTAGTTAATTAAACTTATTTATTTGTTTACTGTGCTGTTAATAATAATAATAATAATAATAATAATAATAATAATAATAATAATAACAAATGACTATTAAATGTCATCCAGTTCTTCACAGTATGACTTACTGTGAGCTATAAACATCCAGCTCTTCATGAAAGTAGAGCAGGCTTGTGGGTGTGGTTTAGGACTCAGTATGACTTACAGTGAGCTATAAACATCCAGCTCTTAATGAAGGTGGAGCAGACTTGTGGGTGTGGTTTAGAACACAGTATGACTTACAGAGAGTAATAATAATCAACAGAACTCTGTGTAGTGCCTTTATGAAGAGCTGGGTGTGGTTTTGAGGTTCTGAGGATGTTTTGGATTGGATCATTCCTGGTTGTAAACAAAAGAAATAATAAAATAAACTTTAAACTCCAGATTTATCTCGTATGATCGAGTGGAAAATTATGTAAATATGGTTTGTTAGGTTGACCAGTTCTTTTACTCATCAGCACATCCCTACATTCCTGATATAATCAATAGTGACAGTCCTTGCTGTAGGCTTTTTATCATTTTTAGCAGCTGGCTTCACACTCGTCCAAACCTAAAGCATCACTGTCAACAAGGCTTTGGGTATTTCCTCAAGTCATCTGGCTGAAAGAGAACCTAATCAATTCACTCTAGCCCCAGTTTGACCTCATATTGACGTCGTTGCCTTGCAGAAAGGGCACCGCCTCACACCGTGACCTCATTACATAAAGCCAAGCAACTCCTCATCACTGCAGCTCTGTTACACTGTGTAAGTGCTAAGTGTGGGTTCTAAGGACCTGTTGTTTATTGCTCATGAATCCATCTGTGCAGCAGGCTTCACAAGTGCTGTGGTGAGGAAAGTCCACTGGCATTTGTCAGCTGTCGATGTGAGATCCTGATTGGCTTCTCAGACATTGACTTGCTTTAATCCTTTGTTCTAGCAGCACAGTATTTATGCTTTACTTTGGCCTGTGGCTTTCTCTACAGTTGTTTTTCTGGCTGTACTGTACAATGTAGCATATCAGAGTTGCTGTAAAACTCACAGTGCATTAAACCTTGTCCATATTGAATAAATAAATGCCTTCTGAGTGACCATTGCATTTTGTAACGCTGCTTGATTGAGGGAGTAGTGATGAGTCAGTCCAGACTGTAATGTGTGTTGACCTGTGGGGGCAGTAGTGAGTCAGTCCAGACTGTAATGTTGTGTGTTGACCTGTGGAGGTAGTAATGAGACAGTCCAGACTGTACTGTTGTGTGTTGACCTCTGTACAATTTGTTAACTTACGAATAATGATGCTCTGAAATAAAACATAAAGTTTATGCTTTTTAACTACTGATGATATTACAATCTGTTCAGAAAATCATATAAAAATTTAAATCACGGGTCGACAATTTATCACAATAAAGATAAATATGGTCAGATTGCCCAGCTCATGCACGATGATATCAGAGCCATATCAGTATGGGAAGATGTTTCGATTATTTGATGTGATCGTATCCACATTCATATGTAGCTGATGTTCTTTCAGTGGCTGTAATGTGAAGCCAGTGGTTATGGACGTCTCTAACATGTATGAAGAAATATGTTCTGAGATATTGATGGATCTTCTGACGGATCAGTGTGTAGAACTCTGACTAATGATCAGATTCCTTCACTCAGAATGACAGACGTAAACCAGGCCGTGCAATTTACGTCTTCTCTCCTCAATGAATTGGACACTTAAGGGTCAGTCAGACCCTGAGTAGTTAGAGACGCTGTGTTAGGAACTGCTGTTTACATCTTCATTCTACTGGAATCTTCTCAGGTGTCTATCTGCTGTTCATGGCACATTTCTGATTCTGCCTCCTTCTAGTGCAATACACCATTTACATTTGATTACATTAATCATGAAAAAAAATGTTCTATCAGTTTGGAATTTTACACACATACAGAAAACAAGTGTAGAATGAACACATTAAAAATGAGAAGTGTACTGGAGAGCAGTTTTGTAATTATACTATAGATTTATTTACAAAAAATTTATTTACATTTATTTTAACTTACAAAAAATATTAAACCCAGAATTGTATAATTTTCAAAACTGAAAATGACATTCTGATTTGATGTTATTAAACTTTAAATGTGTGGGGAATAAAAAAAGTATATACTATGTCATTTATTCATTTGATTTTTTTGTCCAAAGTGACTTCCAGGTTCAGGAATAATCAAGCATATATTCAGACATGACAATACTGATGTGAGAGTTACAGGGAGTTCAACACATTCTTCTTGGCCATAGAAAACAGTGCAGGTGCTACAACAGTGCAGATGATAAGTTCTGATGATGATAAAATCTATTCATATGTACAAGTGCTAAAGAGTCCAGGCCAATCTTCTTTGTTATAAGTGCTTCAGCATCAGCTGATGTTAGGTGCTTTAAGTGTTTCTTCACCTATGATGAGGTATGACGCAAGTACCATATTAAATTATATTGTTGCTGGTGGTATGAACTTGAGTGAGTATAAGTGAGAAACTGTCAGATCTGTAGATTGATTTCATGTATTTGATTAAAGTCAGGGTTAAGTGAACTTTTTGTTTGGTTTAGATGTTGAGGTGGTTGCGGAACAGTTGAGTGCTGAGGTGCTTCTTGAAGATAAAGAGAGTCTCTGATGTATCTGAGCAGCTCGCTTCACCAGTGATGGAGAATGAAGGAGAAGATACATGCCATCCCAACTTCTACGATTTCTGGTGCATTTTTTAACAAAACACATCGGCTTGAAGAATGTTCCCAATAATGAAAGTGGTGATTTGTGATTGTGAACAGCCCCCATCACACAAATGTGACCTTTAACCCCTTCTCACGTAGAGCAGTGGGCATCTATCAACAGCAGGGAGCAGTGTAGAGGGACTTCCTCAAGGGTTCCTCAGTGGTACCTGGGCTGAGTCTTATACCTGTGACCCTCTGTTTGTAAGAGCAACCACGAGGTCTCAACTGCCCCTAAACCTGAACTATGGTCACACCTTATGAACGCAAACAGAAACCTTTTGGTTCCTTCAGTCTGACCTTGAAATTCTGTCCCAATCCCAAATCAGCCAGAGAAGATACCAAGCCAGCCAAACACAGTGCCGAGTCAGAACCCCACCCTAAAAACTCTCCCTAAGACAAACATCATCACATCATTTACTGAAAATAGATATTTGTTATGAACAACAAACAAACAAACAAACAAACAAACAAACAAAAAAAGAAAGCAAATAAACATATATATATATATATATATATATATATATATATATATTTATTATTATTTTTTTTAATTATTTATTTATTTATTTATTTTTTGAATGGTTAACTGTTGAAAGTGTACAAACAAATAAATAAATAATTGCATTAATTAAATTTAAACTTTTGAAAGTGTAATGAACAAGCAAACAAATAAATAAATATATAGATAAATAATAATAATAATACATTAAATTACATTGAATTGTAAACTGCTGAAAGTGTAATAAAGAAAAAAATCAATCAGTCAATCACTCAATTAACCAATCCATCAACCAGTCAATCAAACTGATTGTCTGGATCCTGCTTTAATTCAGTCATGTGTAAATCAGTGCTCTGATTGTGCAGTGGTGAGGGTGTCTCTTCTACATTCCATCAGCGTTGCTGGAATAAAAACTGCTTTAACGTAAGGAGGAGTAAGGAGGAGTAAGGAGGCAGAATAATGCAGGATCTCGTTTTCAGTTATTTCACATTTTTTTAAGGTACATAACTCCATGTGTTCATTTATAGTTTTGATGTAAATGGTCATGAAAATAAAGAAAACACATTGAATGAGAAGGTGTGTATATATAATTATTTATTACATTTATGTGTTTGTTTTGTTTTTAATTACAAATTTTGTAATATTTCCTCCGGTTGTTTTTCCTGTGATGTTCTATTCTATTCTTATTCCTGATGATCATGTGATCGTAGTTAGAGAGAGTGTGAGAGGGAGAGAGATTTAACTAAAGCATTTAACTGGAAAACTTAAGCCTCTCTCCGCTCTGGGCCCATGTTCATTACTGTGATTATACAATAAGTCGTACTAAGGCGACGCACTCTCTCTCCCTCTCTCGCTCACTCTTACACTCTCTCGCCAGACATTGTAACAGGATTTGTGAAGACAGGGAGTGCCTCAGCCATGAAGGTTACATCCAACACAAAGGGCTCAGCCGCAGAAAGAGGAGCCTGGAGAAAGCTCGTAAGGCCTTGTATAGCCAGCAATAAGGCCAGACGTTTTAAGCCAGCCTCCTTTATACTTCATTCATCGCCTGCAGCACCTTCCAACCAGGATGACTCTTTAGTATGCATATATTTTACTGTGTGTGTGTGTGTGTGTGTGTGTGTGTGTGTGTATATATACTTTGCTCCCTTTTTGTACATGGCTGTCACTAATGCGCCCCTGTAAGCTTAAGCTTCTGTGCTCAGTGCTGTATTTTACAAAGGGGGGGTTTGTGAGTATAAACCACACAAACACACATTCACACAAACACACACACACACACACACACACACACACACACACACACACACACACACACACACACACACACACA
>JBBIGC010056551.1:0-11200 GCA_037576955.1 Lepidarchus adonis | reverse complement strand
CCCCCACACACACACACACACACATGCTGCTAAAACAGTTGCTCTTCAGGATATGACCACAAGGCTTGGCCTTCACTCCCATTATCCATCAGTGACACTAATGTCCCAGCTCCACTAACTAGTGTCACTCACTTCTCCTGGCACTGGTCTTAATGTTATGGCTGATCAGTGTATAGTCATGTTGGGTCTTTATTAAAGTTATTTCAATTTTATGAATAATATTCTAAATATTTATTTCAGAAACTCATCAATATTTCTTCGGAGGTTGTTGATGTTCACATTCTTCCCACACAAACCAGTTACTTTCGAACAGAGTATACGAAAAAGGTACGTAACACCTCTCCCATCGCTTTCTCCACGATAAACCGAGCGAAATATTAGAAAAAAATATATTTGCTCAACCCTAATGTACTATATCACTCCTCATCTGTCATGTTTGTGTTTATTTTATTATAATTTATTTTATTTAATAAAGTAGGAAAAGTGCTGAAAATGAGTAACGTTCTTTTTGTAACTGCAGTTTTTACCAGTGAAGTCATTTTCTTTACACATTTTTACTCTTAATTATTCAGTGAATAATTATTTTTTAAATAAATATTAGTCAGAATAAGTGGTAGATTACTCTTTCATTCTTTAATTTATATGTATTTATCAATATCCCAGTTACGTTTTCTTCTTCTTCATTTTCTTTTTCTACTTGCTCTTTTTCCTCCTCTTCTTCCTCTTCTTCTTCTACTTTCTCTTCTTCTTTTAGCTCTTCTTTTTCCTCTTCTTTCTCTACCTCTATCCCTTTTCCTTTTCTTCTTCTACTTCATCTACTTCTTCTCCTACTTTCTATGATACGTATATGGAACATTAAATTCTACTTCTACTTCTTCTCCTACTTCTTCCTCTTCTTTTTTCTTTTCTTCTATTTCCTCTTCATCTTCTACTTCTTCCTCTTTTTTCTTCTACTTCCCGCTCTTCTTCTTCTTCTTCTTCTTCTTCTTCTTTGTTATATTATTATTATAATTATAATTATAATTATAATAATAATAATTATTATTATTATTATTATTATTATTATTATTATTGTTGTTATTATTGTTATTATTGTTATTATTGTTATTTTTGCTAGTTTCAAGGATTGTCCAAAGGTCTTTAATCTTAAACGTGTCCTTGCACAGTAGAAATAATAATTATACATTTAAAGTCATGTGAAACATTTAGGAAATAACCACAGTGAGACACTTCTTGTTGAATCTACCATCTCTGAATTCGATCTGAGGAACGTTTGCCCCTCTCGTCACTGCAAAATTCATTAAGTTGTGAGATGTTTGAGGAGTTTCTTGTATGTAAAGCCCATTTCAAGACACTTCCCAGCATCTCAATGGGCTAAAGATCAGGTCTTTGACTCAACCACTCTCCATATTAGTTTTCAGCCTTATGCTCTTGGTGGATTTACTGGTGTTTGGGTCTTTGTCATGTCGCTGGGTCTAGTTCCACTTCAGCTTTAATGTTCTTACAAATGGTCTCACATGTTCCAAAAGCACCCAAGCTTTCATAGGGTTTCCTAATTTTTTCATATGACTGTAAATGACATAAAATAAACATGCAGTCAGAATGCAGTCAGAATGCTCTCAGAATGCTCTCCAGCCATTGCGTTGTTAATTCTATTAGGACTGGTTAAACGAGTTTGAAAATGGCTAAGCTAACACATATGTGAAATCACAATGCATATTTACATATTAGTACTTGTCTTGTTGAACAGGTAAATGGCTATACCTATCATTTGATGACATTTCTGAAATTGGGGGTTTGTTTCCCATGCAGAGCCGCCTAGTTCCAGGGTTGTCCTACACCATTACTGTGCACTTCACTCCCAACGAGTGGCGATACTTTTTTGACAGTATCCGGATTCATTCTAAGGTAGGCAGTTCTCTGCGTACATATTACACTTTAAATAAATGGTGTAAGGACAATGCAAATCGATATTACTGGAGCACAAAAAGTGGGCAGTATGTCCTAGTGGGTTGGACCTTGAATCTTGGGACCTGAAGGTTGTAGGTTGAAGTCCCAGCCCAGGCATCACTGAGGAACCTTTGAGCAAAGTACCATCCCACTACACTTTGTTGATAACTGCCTGAAGATTGATAACTACCCACTACTCCACATTTCACTTTGGGTGTGTTCACAATGACAAATTCAAGGGGTCCTTCAATTATGATGCGCCTGACTTGTGGTTACTTCACTGCCTCAACTCCATATTTGTTTTTTAATGGTGTGAAAAATGAAAGTGAAAGTAACTTTAATAAAACGCTAAAAAAATGCAATACAGAGCATCAGGTGAGTAAATGTCTCCCCCTGGTGGACTGACAGAGGCATAGCCCTAGTGTAAAACACAGTAGACGCTTATGTAAGAGGTTTCAAATTGCGTCAAAATGTGACTTATTACACACGTTAGGGAACGAAACCCTGTCGTAAGTGGAGGACCCCGTGTAGTCACTTTCACTGTAAAATAACTTCACTCCCAAAGAATGCTATTGTTTCTAAGGGATCATTTACTGAAGTGACATTATTTTCCATAATATGTATATGGAACATTCAATTAGAAGATTGACACTTTTGGCCTCCAAATTTCCCAGAAAACAATCTGATTCAGATTCCACAGCACAATTTAAGAGGTCTTGTAGGTTCCACACCTGAACAGGTCAGTAGCTGTTCTGGTGGCATGAGGAATGTTATGGATAATAGTTATATGATCATTCTTGTGTTGTACTTTTCACTTCAGGGAGATGAGAACTTGCAGGTTCCTGTCCATGCGTATCCCGTTATTGATGATTTGCATATTCCATCTCACATCAGCTTGCCTGCTGTGTCATTGGGTCACAGGTATCAACACTTTTTTCTAGTTGTTGATCACGATTACACATATACAGTCTTATGCAAGTTTGGGCACCCCTTAAAAATTACAGATTTTGTAATTGAAAAAAATATTATTTTTAGCAAATATTTATGCAGTTATATAATTATATAGTTATATAGTTTTATGCCATAAATTGATAAAAAAAAATACGTTATTATAGCACTGTGCATTATTATCACACCATCTGTAAAAAAAAGCTGAAGCTGAAAAGAGGATGAGCTTCTACAACAGGACAATGATCCTAAACAAACTTTGAAATCCACCATGGACGACCTCAAGTGACGCAAGTTGAAGGTTTTGAAATGGCATCACAGTTCCCTGATTTACACATCATTGAAAATGTGTGGATTTTGCCTGAAGAATGAGAGAAAATCCCAAGTACAAGAACTGAAAGACTTTTTGCTCTAAAAAGCATTTACAAGCTGTGAAATCTGCCAGAGGTGATTTTACTGAGTACTGATTATGTAGGGTGCCCAAACTTTTGCACAGTGCCATAATAATGTTTTTATTTTTGTTTATGGCATAAAAAGTAACTATGCATCAATGTTTGCTGAAAATATTGTGTATTTTTTCCTAGAGAGACAGTGTAACATCTTTTCAATTACAAAATCACCAAAATTTGTTATTTATCACGGGGTGCACAAACTTTTGCTTAAGACTTTACCGTTGAAGACTAGACACTATTGCACACTAGACTAAATTAAAATATTTGTAATTAATATTGCTACTGATAGCATTCAGGACTATATAAATATACTGTAAATATATAATTATAGTGATAGGATAAAGTATTTCCTGATTTCTGAGTATGTATTTTAAATGACTATATAAGGTATTGGGGGGGAAATGCTTCCTAAACCTGTCTGGCCCTTATATTACATTTGTTTGATGATCTGGAATATGTAAGTCTGTCAAATATGCTGGAAAATAAGAAACCAGACAAATACTCTTATGTAGATCACCAAACTGTGCTGGACACTGACCCTCCAGGACGGAAATGTATACACTATACGGACATCATTTACATTTTTAGCCCCACCCATTGCAAATGGCTGTATAACATCAAGCAGATCGCCATGCAGTCTCCATAGACAAGGAACTGTGTGCCAGGCGCTTCACAAAATTGGTTCCGCAGTTTCACAGTTGTGCAATTCCATGTGTCGGCTGGAGTCGTGTCATTATGGAGTCTGTTGGAGCCTCAAGGGCGGAGGGGTCCTCCATATTAATGCCCATGATTTTGTAATGTGATGTTCAACAATAATTTATAGGTGTGATGGTCAACTGTCCACATACTTTTGGCCAGAAACCCCTTTTCATTTGATTGATAAGTTTTCATCACTGAAACTGTTTAAATACTGTTTGTTTTGAAGCACAAGTCACGTGATTCCTCTGAGCTGCAGCTGTCCAATAGACTTTGAGTTCCAGGTTCACTGTCTGCATCCACATGAAGGTTTCACCATCCAGCCTTTGTCGGGTAATTACTTTTATTTGAGTTCACAGGAAGCTGCATGTAGAAGCACAGTGTTTTGCAGCACTGTACATATTACAGGACTTTTATGATGAATGTTTTTATTAATAGTAGCTATATTAATACAAACTACACCTTTTTTTCAATATGTTGATATTCCTTCATTACCCAGAAGGCCAAGAAGCCAGTTGTGGGTTAACATTAACATTAGCCGAAATTAGAATAAACTGAAGTGTAGAAGTTGCTGAAGCAGATGAATTAGACATTAGAAGTGCACATTAGATCTGATAATCAAACAAAGTGTGGTGCTGCTGTAGCACTGTTGCCTCGCAGCAAGAAGGTCCTGGGTTCGATCCCCAGTCCAGGTGTCTTTTAAATTGGAGTGTAGAAGCTCTTTATGTGTTTATATGCATTTCTTCCGGGTTCTCTAGTTTCCTCCCACGGTCCAAAGACTTGGGGTTGACTGGCTACTCTACATTGCCCATAGGTGTTATTGTGTGTGAATGGTCGTCTGTCTCTGTGTTGCCCTGAGATGGGATAGCCTCCTGTCCAGGGCGAACCCTGCCTTGGGCCCATAGTCAGCTGGGATCGGCTCCAGCTCTCCCGATACATCAGTAGTATAATCTCAGGCTAGGATTGTTGAATTGGAAGTGAGTATGAATATGTAAACAGATAAAGCTAGGCTTCTGTGGTTGGATATATTTCTTCCTATAGGTATAGCAGCGTTTGTTTGAAGCACATTGGGAGTAAAATATGTAATCAGTTTTATGATAATGCTAAATCTTATAAAAGCTATAACATGATTTTATCTTCCAGTAATTCCTACAAAAAAAGATTAATAAGAATGTATATAAATGTCTGATATAGTCTAGCTACAGTGAGGAACATTTGTATTTATTGTAGGTTCATTCCCACTGTGAGAGACAGCATTTAAAAAAGTCAGGAAATCACATTGTGTGATTTTTTAAAATATTTGTATTTGCACTGCTGCACATAAGTATTTGAACACCTGGCAATCAGCAAGAATTCTGGCTCAAACATCTGTTACTCTGCCTTTAAAAAGTCCTCCTTTACTCCACCCATTATTCTAAATTAGTAGCATTTGTCTGAGCTCTTTAAAGACACCTGTTCACCCCACCGTCAGTCAGACTCACATGTCCAGACCCGTCTGAAGTTTGCCAATGACCATCTGGATGATCCAGAGGAGGCATGGGAGAAAGTCATGTGGTCAAATGAGACCAAAGTAGAACTTTTTGGTCTAAACTTTACTAGCCGTGTTTGGAGTTGCACCATCCTTACTGTGAAGCATGGGAGCATGCTTTGGGGAGCTTTTCTGTGAAGGGGACAAACACACTGCACTGTATTAAGGAGAGGATGAACAGGGCTATGTATTGTGAGATTTTGAGCGACAACCTCCTTCCCTCAGTCAGAACATTGAAGATGGGTCGTGGCTGGGTCTTCCAACATGACAATGACCCAAAACACACAGCCAGGAGAACCAAGGAGTGGGTCCGTAAGAAGCATATCAAGGTTCTGGATTGTGAAAGACCTAAATCCAATAGAAAATCTTTTGAAGGAGCTGAAACTCCATGTTGCTCAGATCTAGAGGAGATCTGTGTGGAGGAGTGGAGCCAAAGTCCCTGTTACAGTGATTGGAATCTGGTCAAGAACTACAGGAAACGTTTGGCCTCTGGAACTGCAAATAAAGGTTCTGTACCAAATATTAACACTGATTTTCACTGTTCAAATACTTATGTACAGCAGTGCAACACAAATAAATTCTTTAAAAATCACACAATGTGATTTCCTGAATTTTTTAAATGCCGTTTCTCGCCGTGGGAATGAACCTACAATGTGAATTTCAGATCCCCCATGATTTCTAAGTGGGAGAACTTGCAAAATTGCAGGGTGTTCAAATATTTATGTTCCTCACTGTATAAACCATGGTTGATGCAGTGGGAGAATATTGCCACAGTCTGTTGGTGATAGTCATGATGTTTCATTTGTTAATAAATACATAGACCTTCAGCGTTCTGGAGATGATGTAGCCATCACAATAAGGCCCTCAGACTTTTTCTTCTCCTGCTTCCAGCACATCACCTTCATGAACTGACTGTTCACTTGTTGTCTAATCTATCCCTTCTCCCTGACAGACGCTACTGTAATGAAAAAACGTTGTGGTCAATGACTACTCAAAGCACTAGGGTCATAAACAATGAGGATGTGACCAGAACATTAGTGTTAAACGTTGATTTGCTGATCAGTTTCAATTTATGCCTGTGTTACCAGGAATTATTCCAGCCAATGGGAAAACAGAGGTTACAGTAATGTTCACGCCACACCAGTATGGCACTGCTGAAATCACTATTCAGCTGGTCATCTCTCAGTTCAACTCCAAACCCTTCATCTGCACACTGACTGCATCCTGCACTCCTCAGCTGACTCGAAGGTACTGTCCTGTTGTCTTATGTTTGGTTGTTTTTTGCTGCCTCATTACGTAGCGACTAGCATGCACAACCATACACGCGCTATTGTACTTTCTCTTCATTAGGCAGCCAGAGAAAAATGAAGAGAGTGAGAAAATGTTTGCCAAAGACAGAAAAGCTGAAGTGCCTGTGCCCCTGCCCACTGCTCGCAGACTTAGGTTTAAAGTGGCTCCACCCACACAGAAGGTATGCAGCACTGTGGATAACATCATCACTACTATCACTTTTATTTCAGATTCCATACTTGGTTTCCTCATTTACTTTTTGCTAGTATTGTATTTCCTTGTAAATGTAATAGGCTTTATTAAAGGTGTTCCTCAAGGCTCTATATTAGAACCTATTTTATTGTGTGTTTTAATAAATGATGTAGATTTGATTATGCAAGCAGAACTTCACCTTTATTCTGATGACACTGTTATTTATACACATCTGTGAGACAGACAGTGCAGGAGCTTCAGATTATGTTTCAATCATTACAGGTTTGTTGAATTAGAAGTCGGTTTTAAATGCTCAGAAAACAAAGTTTATGCTCCTTGCAGAAGCTTTTTTAAAAGTACCTGATGATAAGCATATTGTATTGGTACTATAAACTATTTGGGCATATAAACTTTTAATTTAATGTGCATGTAGCCTAATAATTCAGAAAGTTGACAGTGAAAACTGTTTTTTATTTTAGAAATAACCGTGTTTTACTTTTAGTGGAAGCTACGTTTTGCCTGTGATTTATTATAGTGATATACTATTTATGCCTCAACTACATGTGTAAGGCATCCGTGCTTATTTCTACTAATGTGAAGTCTCTCAGTCATCACTGCATTCTTTATGATTGGGTGAAATGGACTTTATTGTTTATACATAGAGAGTAGCATGAGTATACAGGGGTGCTCAACTTATGTCGTACTCAACATACAGAATTTCATGGCTACTTTGCTGCCCCCCTCTCCACCCCCCAAAAATATTTTAGTGAAAGTGAAAGTAGATTGTATAAAACGCTCAGAAAAAGGCATAACAGAGACTCAGGTGGGTGAATGTCTCCCTCTGGTGGACTGACAGAGGAATGGCCCCATGGCATTACATACGTTGGTGCTCACACTCGGAAGAACAGAACCCCATTATAAGTCGAGGACCCCTGGATTTTTATTTATAGAGCAATTTTTGGTAAATTTCCAGCTGAGCTCAATAACTTATTTTGACATAATTGTGGTAGTTCCCAATTTTGCGCTTCTAAGTGGTTACTTCTTAAGGGATCCTGGGTGCTGACGTTTTCTCTTATTATGCATCATTAGCATGAAATAATTACATTTCCATCCATTGGTGAATTCAGTTGCCTCATAAGGAATATGATGAAGAATACTGCAGTTATTTAATGGTCCAATTAGTAGAAACTATATTTACATATTATGCTTTATACTGTATGCTGGGGTTGTTTTAGTATGTGGTGAGTTTGTGTGGCTGCTATCTTGGCAAGGTCTCTATTGTAAAATAGATTTTAATTTCAGTTATATTTCTTGGTATATAAAAGTCAATAAAAACATGATTAATTAATTGAATAAAACTAATAATTTCTTTATTACATTTAAGCTTAGTCTATATGAACCAAGGATCATTACCTTCTTCTATTATTTCAACAGCACATTAAAAAAAAGATGAAACCAGACCTTCATCAGACCCTTGGCATGGATGTGTCCACCCCTGCTGGCCTTGCGAAGATGCTCATGCAACCTCAAGACAAAATGAGCTACAAAGAACTTCGGGAGGGTAAGTAAGAAATGACTGTGTCATTTTTAATAGAACCCTTTTATCAGGGAATTTTGTAAAATGAGGCAGTAGCCTCATGTCCCCCCAAATGTGACTTACATTTTTGGAAAAAGAAAAACCTGTAAACATTTGTTAGGCTTCAAAAGTTACCACTCATTCTTGACATTTTTGAATCCATAGTGCATTTGACTATTGCACCTACAGTAGATGGTGATCTCAATTCATAAGGCATATAGTGTTTGTGAAAGTACAATGCAGAAAAGCCATTTACATATGTACAGTTTATTAGCCTTAAAGGTACAAACCCAAAATTATAAAAAGGATAAAAGGAAACTGTAAAATGATTATGTGAAAATTAATTATGAATATACCTAAAGAAATATCAAGATGGTAATCTGAGAGGAATTTTATTTAGCCTTTTTAGCATTTTAGTAACTGAAACAAAAATTTCAAGTGAAACACAGGCTAATCTTAATAGTTTAATATTAATATCACATTTATAAAATTAAGTGATTAGATCGACTTAGTGATTTTATGAGCATCATTGAAAGGGAGGAAACTGGCACTAGAAGGATGTGTGTATATTTGTAGTTAAATATTTATTAAGTTCCTTTAAATGACTGCTGGGATTAACTGCTTACATATATCGTTAATAATTCATTTCTTTTTGTGTTTATTTGAAAAAAGCTATGTCCCAGACTAAGAGTGCAGTCCAGACAAGACAAATGAGAGAAGCTTCCTTTGAAAATCAAGTTCGATTAAATGCCCAAAAAGAGAGAGCCAATCACCTTCGGTGGTATAACCAATAACATGTGTGAATACATAAAAGACACTTCTTGTTTACATACATTGTGGTCAACAGTGTTAATTTCAACTTGTAGCACTTTTGTTTATTCTCTAGGCAAGTGCGTCTTGGGGAAGATTTGTCCTCAACAGAACAGAAAATGAACATTTTGAAGGAGCAGGAGTTTGCAGTTGCTGAGTATGAGGTATGGTCATTAACATAGTCCACATCGACTTTATTTCAGGCTGATGCTAACAAATTTAGCATTAGCGCTTAATACTTTTGACTCTCTCAAATAACCACAGTAGCGTACACGGGTCAAATTCAGTAACGTTGTTTCATATTAGAGATGTGCATCTCTAATAAATTGAATATCTGTAAGTTTGCCATTTGGTCTAAGCCCAGAGAAGCTAGTGTAGCAGAATCAGTTGAAAAGGTAAATGCTAGCTTTAGCTGAAAACTACTCCATTTATTTTTTAGTGCTTTTTTCAGCTGTCGTTGTCACAAAGCAGCTTTGCAGAATCCAGATCTGAGCCACTAATGAGGACAGAGCAGGAAAACCTCTTTAACTGGAGGAAGAAACCTTGAAACCAAGAACCCATTCTCTCCTGGTCGACACTGGACAGCAATGCAATAAAAATAGAGAAAACAAACAAAAACAGTCTCATTTTACAAAGGTGGTCTTAATTCTAGTGTATAGCTTTAATGGCTGGGAGGTGGGCGGCAGGTGGAGGGCCCTGTGGTAGTTAAACTAGTCTGACAATAGATACAGGAAGGATAGCCAGAAATCCTCCCCAAGTTGGGGGGTTAGGGTTAGGGTTAGTTGCGCTTACAATTTAGAAGCGCAACCCGTCCTCCTCTGGTCGACACCAGGTTAACAAGTTAACCACCCTTAAGTCTAGAGGTGGGAACTAGAGGCCTGTAGCTAAAAGACGATCCAGCGTAAAGTACAGGGAGCTGGTCCATGGTAGTTGAACTAGTCTGGGAGATGTGAGCAGAAGGTCCCAATGATGAGTGATTCGGTCCTGGGCAGGATTGTTTTAATGGGGATGATAATATTAGAAAATATTAATAGTAATAAACATTTTGCTTCCTTGCTTTCATGTATATTCCTCAATCACTATTCACATTGCTGTAGTACAGGGATCTGCAAATGTGTGTTTCAGGCAAAAATGGTCACGGGTGGCATGGAGGTGGATTTTGCCAGAGGCTCGTCAAAGTTATCATCACAACGGGTTCTGCGAAATGCAGGACAGGTAATGGCAGATGGATGAGAAAGTACTTACCGGTAAACGTTTTGTTATGGTACAGAATATCTGAATGGGATATATATCTGATACACATTTACAGTGCAAAAATCACCTACACAAATGGTTCAAAGCCATTGATCTTTAGATGTCCTCTAATGAGTGAACATTAAAGTAAAAGCAACAGTAAAGCCACAAAAAAAGATTTGTAAAAGTCATTGAGATGTTGAGAGCTGGTTAGAACAACACAGGTTAGGTTCCAGATCTTCTCTCCAGGCCTCCAGCCATTGCATGGATGTGTGAAACTCCAGCAGAACCTGGTTTAATGAAACGAAGGACTGATTGAGGCCAAGCCAGGGATTTGATGGTGACTACAAGTAACACTGGGCTTCCGTGAGAAGAGATCTGTAAATGGTGAAGCCAAAGTCAGTGTTTACTGTGTTACTGAAATTTACAATTACACTAATATTAATGTTGCCACAGATTCTCAATTGGATTTAGATCTGGACTTTGACTGGGTCATTCTAACACATGGATATGTTTTGTTTTAAA
>JBBIGC010056540.1:0-11200 GCA_037576955.1 Lepidarchus adonis | reverse complement strand
GTTAATGTATCGTATCCTTGACAATGTATCGAGATGCAAATCGCATCGCCTCAATGGTGAAGATTCACATCCCTAATGTACATGAATTTAATAATGAAATTAGTGATATGAGATCTGATTCTTCAAGAGGTGTAAAACAATCTAGTTGCTGATTTAAGATAATGGAACTGTCTGAGGTGTTTATTGTTGAAATAACTAGATTTGAATGTGCAGACTTAATTTGTTATAATAATATTTTTATTAATTTATTTATAATATTTATTAAAGAAGTTAATAAAGTAATTGCTATTTATGGTTGGAGGTATGCTTGTTCCTGTAGCAGCATTATTTCTAGTTAGTTTAGCTAAAGTACTAAATAAAAATCTATGGTTATTTTTGTTAATTTCTATCAGATCAAGAAAAACAAGTTGTCCTAGCATGCTCCTTCCATGCTAGTTTATAAGCTACCAAATTTGTTTGACGCCACTTACTCTCTAATTTTCATGCCCTCTGCTTCAGTGTACGTGTGTGATTGTTATACCATGGAACTATGTTTTTTTCTTTGATTTTCTTTCGTTTCAAGGGAGCTACATTATCTAGGGTAGAGGAAAAATAGATTCTAAACATTGAGATGCTTGTTTAAGTTGTGAGGGATCTGATGGTGATCCAATCAAGGTTGAAAGCTCAGGAAGATTAGAAATAAAATTCTAGCAGTAGATGGTGTAATTGTGCACTTGATGAGATATTGTGGTGACATACTAATGTTATTTCTAAGATGCAGCTTAAAGCTTATAAGGTAGTGGTCTGAGATTGCCTCAGACTGTGGAGCTACAGCTACATCTTCTATATTTAACCCGAGAGTTAGTATTAAATCTAGGGTGTGACCAGCAGTGTGAGTAGGTTCTAAAACCCTCTGATTAACCCCTACTGAATCTAGAATTGATATGAATGCTGCTGAATGATTATTAATGGAACAGATTGTAGGGATTTATTTTACTGCCTTCTGGCAAAGTGTCAGAAAGGAGTGGATCATGCTGTGCTTCAGTATGTCACAGTACATGTTGGCATTCATTGTTCCCTCAATGAACTATAACTTATGGAGTCCCAAACCATGACACTCCCACCACCGTGCTTGACTGTAGGCAAGACACATTTGCAGCCGCACATGCTTGACACCATCTGAACCAAATCAATGTACACATGGTTCCAGTAATCCATGTCCTTAGTCTGCTTGTCATCAGCAAACTGTTTGCAGGCTTTCTCGTGCATCATCTTTAGAAGAGGCTTCCATCTGGGATGATAGGCATGCATACCAATGGTCTGAGCACTGACAGACTGACCCCCCACCCCTACAACCTCTGCAGCAATGTTGGCAGCAATCAAACATCTATTTTCAAAAGACAACAACTGGATATGACGCTGATCATGTGCACTCAACTTTTTTGGTCGACCATGGCAAGGCCTGTTCTGAGTGGAGCCTGTCCTGTTAAACTGCTATATGGTCTTGGCCACCATGCTGCCGCTCAGTTTCATGCTGTTGGTAATCTTCTAATAGCCTAGGCCATTTTTATGTAGAGCAACAATTCTTTTTTCCTCTGAGAATTATTTGCCATGAGATGCCATGTTGAACTTCCAGTTTTGAATTAGTAATTAATTACTTCCTGTTTCCCTGGGGTATAAATATGATGTGACACAAAGTTCTATTCCTTGTAGCCACTCTTTAACATGGGAAAGATGAGAGAACATGCTGTTCAAGTAAGGCAGATGTCAGGTAATGGCTACAAGAAAATAGCTTTTCGCCTAAACCACCCTGAAGAATGACAAACAAGGCTGGACAAGGGCCCAAGTTTATCTTGCCACTATGCACCGTGAGGAGGATGGTAAGAAAGGTAAAAATAAATTATCCAAAGCTCACTGTTACAACACTGCCCAAAAGTGATGACAACCATAAGACTCTCTATGCTGTTTGGGAGACATGTCTAAAGTTTGTTAAGTAGTACTGGGGCTTCAAATGGGTCAGTGTGCTTTAAATAGATGAGATTAAAATTGAGCTTTTTTGGCAACAAACATTCTAAGTTGCTCTGGTGTAAATCCAAGAATGAGTTTGCAGAGAAGCACCTCATGCCCACTGTTAAGTATGGTGGAGGATCTGTAATGCTGTGGGGCTATTTCTCTTCCAAAGACCCTGGAAACCTTGTTATGGTGTATGGCATCATTAATTTCTTGAAATACAAATGCCTCTGCCAGAAAGCTGAAATCATTGGGTCTTCCAGCAGGGTAATGACCCTAAACATATGGCAAAATCTACACAAAAATGGCATAGCAGATACAAATTCAAGTTCTTCCCATTGCTTTCTTAGTCCCCTGATCTCAACCCCATTAAACATCTATGAGCTGAAGAGAAGAGTGTAAAAGACCCAGGACTGTGCATGATCTAGAAAGATGAATGGTCGAGTCCCCTCACTGAACATTCAATTTTTCCAATGTTTATGGGTAATTTAAGCAGTTATGTTACAGTAAATAACCTTAAATGGCACAACGTTAGTGTTTACAATAAATAAATCTATCATAAATAAAATGTTTAGTTCACCAACCACTGAAATAATATACAGATTTCATAGACAACATGCTTTCCCCTCCAAACATTAAGAACCTGGTGAACTTCCAGCTTTTCCTGTTTAGTACAGTACTGTAGAGCAGGAAGTAGTGCTGTATATGGAGATCACAATGTGAAGTGAAAATGATTATCTGTCATTGTGAATACACCACAGTGCACCACAACAAAATGTGTCCTCTGCATTTAACCCATCACATGTGCACACGAGGAGCAGCGGGCAGCAGTCAACAGAGCAGTGAAGTGCGGTACCTCAGTGGTGCCCGGGCTAAGACTTGAACCTGAAACCTTGTGTTCTCAGAAGCAAAGTCCTGGAGGAAAAGGCCAGAAACAAAGACACTCTGTGATGAATGAACAGAACATTAGAAGGAAAGAACTCGACAGTAGATGCAGTAGCAGCTCAATCTCCAGACTTCAGCTCCATCCAGCTGCTTTGGGGAGGAACTGGATAGAAACGGTAAAGCTGTGCTTATATATATATATATATATATATATATATAAAATTATATAATTCTTGTGTATTTTTGTATCAGTTTATCTGAATAGTACTACACATCTCTGATAATTGCATGACTTATGCTGCCGTATGTGATTTGCTATTTAAATTAAGAGACATTTTAATATATATAACCATGACTAAACAACCCTGCAGATGTATTATTATGATAGACCTACCTGGTCACCTCAACAACATCTACAACAAACCTGCATCTGTTTAGAAACAAAGGTATATATATTTTAGCTTTATTTTATCATAAAAAACATTACTTTTATTATTGTTGTTGTTGTTGTTGTTGTTGTTTTAATAGGACTTGTGAAAAGTAATCCATGTATGCTACAAAAACGTTTTGTCAAATGTTGATCATATTATTCAGCATGGCAGTGAATTTACGTTTTTATATTTTTTTGCAGGAGTGTTATTGGTCCCATCGTTGATTATAATCAAATATATTACTTAAGAGGTCAAAAAACAACCAAAGAGGAGATGAATTTCACTGATGGGTCTTCCAGTACACAAGGACATTATCTCACCATTTTTACAGATACCACCACTTTGACATATCATATTTTTATGTCTTTTCAAATTATTAATTTATTCTTTGGTCTTCCAGCTAATTGCTATATAGTGTGGCTTATATTAACAGGAAAAGGTGCTGGATTTGTGTCAGAATTCTTTAGCCTCAATCTTGCTATTTGTGAGATCTTCTATTGCTTGGGTTCTGTTTTTTCACTTTTAGGATTTATTCACTTGCAGGGCTTTATGTCAGTAATGCCCATATATGCGCGTCCTCTTTTTCTCTGCTTGATCTGTGTGGAGCGCTATGTGGCAGTGGTCCACCCCATTATGTTCCTTAAGTGTAAGCCTCTGAGATACAGGCTGGCATGTTCTGCTGTTGTTTGGGTGATATTAGCTGGGTTGGGTGTGTTTTGTATGTTTATTTTATCCACAAATAACATGTACATGTTCATCTGTATCGTCCTCCCACAATACTTGCTCCTCTTCGTGATTAAACTGTTCTGCTGTTTAGCTGTTCTTTGGACTCTGAAGAATCCAGGGCCAGGAGAGAAGAGTAGGCAGAGAGAGGAGAACAATCAATTGAAGAGAAGAGCAATCATTGTTATTCTGATACTCTCAGTGGCCATGGTTGTTAATTATGCCCCTTTTTTAATATCAGGAATTTTATATAATTATTTATCAGTGAATGAATTTTCAAATTCATGGATATGTGGTGTTTGTATCGCCATGCTTATTGCTTTTGTGCAGCCTTTTATGTACATACACCGGTTTGGAAATCTAGCACTGATCTCCAGAATATTTCATAGTCTAACTTCACTGAAGTTGTAGGGTTCAGTTTTTGAAGTTTGTTGTAATGATCTTTTCATTGTGCACAAGCTAATGTTTCCTGTTTGCACCTTGGTGTTACTGTTAATTAGTAATAATAATTATGCAACTTCCTCCAATTACTAAATAATGAATTATTTATCTTTTTATATAACAAATTAATTCATATTATATTATTTTTATTAATTAATGGATTCACTGAAATGTCTTACAAAACATTTCTAAAAGTGTTATGAAACAGCTGTTTATCAAATGTGTAAGCCATGTTTAAAGCTCTTGTAAAATACTTTAAATATATCTCAAATACATATTCAGATTTTCACACAATGTTATAGTAATTTGTAAGAAAATAGCATTACTTTATTTTATTTATGTATTTTATTTTAGCTTTTTTGTTATTTTATTTATTCCTTTTAAATGTTTTTGCTTTATTTATTACTGTTGTTGCTTGAAATATTTTATTTTTATGATTATAAAGCACTTTGAGCTGTTCTATTTAGAATTTAAGGTTACTAGGTTGTTATTATAAGGTTGTTTCCACAATAATTGGGTTTTATTGGTTTATGAGTATTTATTGAACTCTGAATTATCTTAAATTGTATTTATTTGTCTTTTTTAATAAAAGCAGTAAGAAACCCAAGATTATGCATTATATTTAGCACCCCTTGAAAATGTAATAATCACTGCATTACATGGTCTCAAATTGACTGTTGCTAAAAATAACAGGCTCATTAAATGTATTGTAATCACAGAGACAAGGAATGTGTAATACTCAAATATATTTGTTGAAATTGATTATATTCTTGATCCCCTTAACATCTCAATATCAGGAAGTTACAATAGTCATCTATAACAAAGAGATGACCTCCACTCAGCCAATTGGGGAGCCAAGCCTCTCTTTGTTCTCTCAATGTAAATTAGGTGACCCCGTTGTCACCTGTTGTCACCTGTTGTCACCTTTAGAATAGAACCACAGGACCCCATTCCCACCAAAAGGTCATCATTTACATTACACAACCATACAGGCAATTTCCAGATACAGAAACATATCAAAGAGATAATCCTATTGTCATCTCAGACTCAAAAGCACCTTTAATTTTAGGGACAGAATCAGCTGGCTGAAACTGGTTTGGTTTTGACCAACCTTATTCTGGTATAAAAACCCAGGACCAAATCCTGGTGGGTGTGCTCAGTCTTAACAGAACCTGTTGGACTTCTGAGCTCCACTCTGCCTTTTTTAACTCACTCTTTGGGGATCCCCCCTCTAGGAGAAAATCTCTCTCTCTCTACAACCTCACTTTAACTTGTAAAGATCTCTCCCTCTCTTTCTATCTGTTCTTAATAAATCTTTTAAATTAGTTTGGTGATCCAGCGTCATTCTGAAGAAAACGTCCACACTCACAACATCAATTGGAATTTATTTACAGAAATATATAGTTGCATGAAAATATAAGCAAAAACAGCTGATGTTTTTATCATACTCAACAAACAGTCACCATCTTTGATACAGTGCCTTTAGATAAAAGTGATTACCAAAAAACTGTTGACTGTTACACTAGATTTTCTGCCAGTGTAATAATTAAACAATTCAAGCCTTTGGGGGTACCGTTTAGGAAGAAGAGGAAAAACGGAGATGGGAGTATGCACATTACAGTATAATGAATCACATGTCTGTCTGTGGTTGTAGCTATTTGAAATTGTTGTGCACTAAGCAAAAAAAATTGTTTTTCCAGTAAAATATTGAAATATAGGCTGACATTGTCTGTCAATGCCAGTGATGAGTATTCTCAAAGAACAGTGAAGGAGTTTAGAAGTTAAAATATAATCTTTGAAGATGAGGACATTAAGTACACTACTTAATTAATGTAATTTAAAGTTGTAAGATTAAAAAATGTTCCCCTAAGGCAGACTTTTCTATGTTCTCTTTCATCCCAAAATTACCAGAAACACCATTACACAGATAGAATACAGTAGTGTGAAAACGTGTAAGTGAATCCAAAGCTACATTGCCCTATGTGACAAAGTGATTGCCCCTCCATGTTAAAACTTAGTGCTTAGTGGAGTGTGTTTTTAAAGGTCAGTATTCAGGTAATTATAGTTATTCATACCACATGTGATTTGCTATTGAAATCAGAAAGAAATTTGAATATGTGCAAACATGCTAGAACAGCTTTACAGATGTACTTGATTTGATGTAGAGCATTCATCTTGTTCATCTCCTTGACCTTTAGAGCAAAGTTTGCATTTTGGTTATTAACACAAGGTACATCTATAGCTCTTTTTTTTACAGAACTTTAAAAGAATATATATGGGAAGAAATGACAGTTTAACTGCTACAATGAAAAGAGTAAACATATAGTATGTACTCATTTTGCCTCTGTGCAAATATAATGGGCTTAATGAACATAAGAGTGTATGTGTTTTTTAATATTGTTCTCTAGGTTGTCTGGAGGGTTAGATTCAGATTCAGATTTTATTCTTCACATACACAATCATACAAATGATGAAGATTAATTTAACTGATGGGTCTTCTGCTACACCTGGACACCTGGATGTTTGTTTCTTTTATGCGTATTGGATCAACAAAAAAGTAGAGAAAAAAGCCAAATCTGACCTAATTTCACAAAAATATGCAAGAAATCATAAATCACTCTTATTTTACAAGCTGCACAAGGTCTCTCAGATTTTGAGATCTCTCCATAAGTGTTCAATTGGATTTAGATCTGTACTCATTGCTGACAACTTCAGACCTCTCCAGCACTTTGTATTACACCATTTCTTTCTGCTTTGGCTCTCGAAGGAGACGGACGTTCTTTTCTCCTCTCCTGCATTCCTGCTTACTTCCTTGTCTTGTCTATCTCATAGGCTCTCTCTGTCCCGCTATTCTAATCAAACCGGATTTGATCAACTGGTCTCTAAATGCAATTGACACTCTTGGTTCGGGGGAACCTGTTTGTCCTTCTGAACCGTTTGCAGTGTAGTACACCATGGACGGCTGGGAGTGCCAACTGGTGTGCATATCTGCGCTGTCCATCGAGAACATGGAAGTAATCTTATCTGGATCTCCGGTGACAGGAATATTTGTTGTTTGGATTAAGCGGTTTTCTGGGATCATTCATTGAAACTATTGAAGGATTAAAATGAAAAAATGCATTTTATCAGACCCAAATTGTATCTCTCATTTGGCTAAACCACCCCGTGTTTGGGTGGGTCCTGGCATGTATTATGCATAGTATTACCATAGCATATTTATATAGCTTTGATTTAAATTACCTTTTATATTCTGCTAAAATAACACCAAGCATAGTAAAATGTATGATTATTTAGTGATGATAGTATATGTTGGAAATTGAAAAATCAAAGATTCAATCTAAAACAGCAATCCTGAGGAGTCCTACAGTGTCCTTCCTTCATAAGCACATTTTTGTATTACCATTCAAAGGTTTAGGATTACCATTCAGTAATTCGACAAAACTTGTTCTAATGCCTGGGTGATTTTCCAGAAGTCCTGACATTACCATTGTTTGTGGTAGGACTACTACTTCTACTACTACTTCCCTGAAGAATTTGGAATCAGGTCAGAAAGGAAGAAAGCCAACCACATAAAGAGAAAAGCAGTTACAGTCTTTCTGATACTCATAATGGCCATTGTTTTTCATTCAGGTACAGTATAGTTTAATATTTTTAATACTGGGTTCTTTATAGTGCTCTTTTCTTTATTTTAATGTTTATGTTTCTTGGTTATGTACATCCTTTTTGTTATTGAGTTAAAGTCTTGAATCTTCCATTTAAGACTGAATATTCTGAATTAATTTATTAATAGATTCTGAATTTCTTTATTAATTAATGAATGTATTAAGTAATTAATTTATTTACTACATGATTTGAAATTGTCTTTATTTTTACATTATCATTCATTAAATTGCTGACAACCAGCAATTTTTTTTATATGTGGGAAATGTCATTCCTTTGTTATTCAGTGTTACAAATTTAAATGTTAATCATTAAAGTAATGATTAAGATCAATATATTGGACCTATATTGGTTTAAATACAGATTTCACTTTATATGTTTTAATATTAAAATATTAATATTACATTAAAATATGTATTAACCTAATTACATTATTCACTTCTTATTTGGTTATTCATCAAAATATTAAATATTTAGTGTTTAAATAATTTGCTGTGGCAGTAATCAGGCCTGGGTGTGGCTAGAGATATTGACTCAGGTGTGATGAACCACAGTTAAGTTAATCACTGTCACACAGGGCCATGTAGATTTGGATTTTTTTTTCTCCCTTAACAATAGAATACTTCACTTTAAAAACACATTACTTGTACTTTGAATAATATTTTAATGTTTGATTTTAACACATTTAAGTGTGACAAACATGGAAATCAGGAAGGGGGCCAACACTTTGACACCACTGTATATAAGAAGCATTTGGCCAGTAGAACTGATCAATTATTCTCTTTCATTAATGTCATAATCATCAGCAATACAAATGCATAGATTTCATGAGAATCCTCCACGCTACTGGTGACACAGCACTTTGCTAGCTGAACAAGATCCAAGCTCTGTCCAGGTCTGAACATTTTATATACTATATTTTTTAAATGTGATCTGTACCAGTGCTAGGTTGAGAAATTACCCAGTACTTAAACGATTTTCATAAAACCAGGACCAATGCAGTGTTTAAAAATGTGTACCCTGTCTGAGGGCAGCAGGGGATGGGACATAAACCTTGAAATCTATGCAATCTCTGTGATAACAACAATGAGCGAAGTCTCTGTTGTACTATTTCATTGTATTTTAGTAATTGTTTTCCTTGTTTTGCAGAGTATTTGAATAGTCATATTAACTTTTTGCCAAAGCCAAATTAGCTCAGCAAAGTTTTCTCTTTTCTCTTTTATAATTGTGTCTTATTATTTAAGTTGTCCCCTTCACCTTGTTTGTGTTAAGAGGTGAAGAACAGAACACCATTATAAATGGGGTAAAATTGTAAGCTGTAAATTTTATGCAGATAAACAGGATCAAATAAAGTGTGATTTTGGTTAGTCACATGTTTTCCTATAACACTGTTTTCTTTGAAAAAGAGATTCATAATTACTCTGAATTAAGTGCAGCACACTGTTTAAAATGTAATAATATCTTTTTTATAGTTTGCATGGAATTTTTAAATGTACCACCATTTAGAAGTGTTATTGTACATTGTGAAAATTTCATGCAGTATTGTGGTATTCTATGTAGCAAATTGACCACCGCTACAACAATGCCTTCTTGTTCAATAAAGGTTTTCATGAATTGATAAAAAATATATATATATTAATTATATGCATGTCAAAGAACTCTCTTATACTGCATCTGAAATGCAGTATAATATACTTATTTCACAGTAAGATCCGGCCACTGTGAGATCCAGACAGACTTTACAGCAGCCACATATTATGGGGTGAGTTGTAATGTTAACTAGAATACATTTGCATTAATAATTTTTTCAAAGCATCTATGTGTTGACTCATTAAAAACTGTCTACCTGTTACATGCCATTCATTAATCACATTTATAGCAAAGCACATGTTATTATAATGTATTCAAGAAGCCTTACAGAAATAATAGATTATAAATATAAATAGGATCTTAATATCTCTGTAGTTTCTCTGACACAGTAACATCAAATGGAGAGAAGTTTGCTTAAATTGTTTGCAGCTCAGATATTTCATTGGGGCAAACAATTATGCCAATCACAAGAGCCTCATCTTGAGTTTCTCAGTAAAGTTAAACAGTGCTGACAGATTAAAATAATAATGTGAATGTTTACACTGCTGAGAAAAGTATTTCCTGATTTACTCTTTTTGCACATGTTCACACAGTGGAGAATTATTATTTTGATGGGCGGTGTATCTGCAAATGAGGACAAGAACATCAATACGATCTCTTTTTTCACTTTGTTAATGTTAATTAATCAAGTCAATTTTATTTATACAGCGCTTTTTACAACTGAAAATTATGAATAAACAAAATCAGGAGTTCAATGATAAGAGGCATCTGCAGTTCCTTATGGGAGATCAGGTAGCTTTCTGTCCAAGCACGCTCTCTTCAGTAGGTGTTATTAATATATAATGTTTCAATATCAAGACTTGGGCTGAGCATATGGTTTCTGATTCTAGTCACCCTTTTCTTTCTTTTAGGAGAAAAAAAATGACATGCTTACTGGGACTTGATGCATCTTTATTTTGTCCAGTACCTAGAACTGAAAAATAGTTATATCTTACATCATGAGTGTCAAACTTCAGGCCTAAAGGACTGGTGTCCGGCAGTTTGACTGGATTTCCTTGTTCAGACACGCCTAGATGAGTGTGTTCAAGGTGGGAAATTACCAAACTGAGCTGGATACCAGCCTTCCAGGACCAGAGTTTGACACCCTTGTTTGTCTTACATTATGAGTCTAAAACTCATTTTCAGCTTTAAAATGTGAATATTGTGAATTAATGTGAATAAATTGTGAATTTCAGAACATGTAAACTGATAATTTTACAATAAATACTGAATGTTATTTTCCCTCTATTTCCCCTGCCTAGAGATGTGATGAGATCAGCCAGAGACACAATGATGAACTCTTCATTATCCCTCCCAAACAGTGACAATGGAACACATTCAACAAATCCTATGGACAACATATCTTACTATTCTTTCCTGGTTATAAACACAATGCTCTTCATCTTTGGTCTACCAGTCAACTGTTATGTTGTAAGGTTGAT